>VMDR010004489.1:0-59605 GCA_007922815.1 Macrotus californicus
AATGTGTGGTTGCCTCCCGTGTGCCCTCTACTGGGGTCCTGACCCACAACCCAGGCATGTGCCCTGACCAGGAATTGAACAGGCGACCCTTTGGTTTGCAGGTCGGCAGTCAATCCACTGAGCCACACCAGCCAGGGCTGAACATCTGTTTTCAGTCATTTGGGGTGTACACCTAGGATTGAAACTGCTAGATCATATGGTCACTGTGAGATATCTTACTGAGAAACCATTGAACTGATTTCCACAGCAGCTGCCCAATTTTACATTCCCAACAGCAATGTAGGAGGCTTCCAATTTCTCTACATCCTGCCAGCACAAGTCCGATCAAATCACTGTCCCACGTGAAACAAAAACTAGACCCTCTGCCCTGGCCGACAAAGTCTAACACTGGCGCCTGCCTGCCTCTTCACCCTCACCTCCTAGTGCTGAGCCCCTCGGTCCCTGGACTACACCCACATTGATCTTCTTATTCTGTCCGAAAATGAAAGGATAACTTCAACTCGGGGCCTTCACCCTGCTGTTCTCCAGACCTGGTGGCTGCTCCCTCCCAGCAAAGATCCCTGTTCAAATAGCCCTCCCTTGGAGAACCTTCCCAGAGAACCCTGTTTACCGAAATGCCCACACATTCACCTACATCTTTTAGGACTTGCTAGCTCACTACCCGGGTTCACTGGCTTCATAACTTTCAGAACTGCACATCTGCAATTCACTGTCTGCTTCGCACTCTCTTCTCCCACCAGAATGTGAGTTTCCCGAGAACAAAACCCTTGTCTGCCATGTTCATATTCACTATCATGTTCCCAGCAACGAGAATATTGCTTGGTACAGAATAAACACTCGACAAACACTTATTAAACAAGTTATGTAATGAATGAATGAATTCCAGGCCAAAGAGGCGCTGTGGTCAATGACTCATACGCTGGTCAGTTCAGAGAGTTCTGGAGCCTCAAGAAGTGCTGTACGGGGCATCTGCCAGGAGTATGGACGTTGAGGCTCAAGATCTGGTTTAAGGCAGGCCATAGTGACCTTGTAGGCTCAGCTAAGGAGCTTGAGATTTATCCTGAGTGTGACTGAGGAGCCTGTGAAGAATTTTAAACAGATAAGGTACATGATTACACTTCTATTTTAGAAGAGATCACTCCGGCAGCAGTGTGCAGACGGAACTGGAGGCGGGGAAGCAAAGGCCAGGAGAGAAGTGAGGATGCCTTGCTACACATCCTAGGAAGGACCCACAGGTGCCAGAACTAAAGGAGTGGACACAGGACCAGAGCTAGTGAAGTCCTGATGTCATCTATGAGACTCAGTGAGCGGTCACATATCGGGGTAGTTGAGGGCAAGCGTAGAGGACAACAGTCAGGCCTGAGCCTTGAACAAGAGCTGTGGTAGTTGTTCGGGCTCTTCCACCGAACACAGCGGAGGGGAAGGAAGCAAAGCAAAAGATTTGGATTTTGGACAAGTCTGAGTTCCTCTGACAGAAAAAGTTGAAGAGATACGTCAATATATGGAGCTTGCCTCCGTCAAACAGATGAAAAAGAAAAAAGCAGCAATGGAACATAGACTTGAACAGGGGCGGGGGGGGGCAGGCTTTCCTTCGTAAGTAGAAAAAGCCATGGGTTGTAATGAAACTCCCAGGGATATTCCAAATCATGAGATGAGGGTGGGGATCACTGACATTTAAGAGGCAATCACAGGAGGGGCTGCTCAAGGAACTACAAGCAACATCCAGGGACATTTGTCAGAGAAAATCCAGGAGGCTCTGGTACAACAGGATCCAAGGGATGGACATTTTTAACGGAAAGCCTGGGCCCAGAGCCTTCACTGAGTGTGGTTTTAATTTGCACTGTGAACACCCAAGCCCGTGTCTGCCGCGTAATGGTCGCGTTATTCCAGGGGGGCAGCAGGCTTCTTTTCCTTGCAGACGGCCTTTCCTATAGAAAGAAGACTTGCTCTCTGGCCACTACCACCTGGCCAGAACTTGGAACCTAATGTATTCATGTCCTGCCCAGTGTCACCAGAACACTGGGAAAACCGAGCAGGAGGACCTCTTCCCTTCATTCCGGAATGTGTCTCTCACATAAGAGGAGGCTGAGCCCACTGTTCTAGAATGGGAATGACATTTTCCATATAATGTAAATGTGGATTACATACAGTGATTAGGCATTAGTTATTATCCACATTTTTCATCTTAAGTTAAAGGATTTTTTTTAAAGAAAACTAGACACCACTAAGATGACTATATATGGACCTCAGTTCCCACTCACCATAACTGACACATCAAGTGCAGAACACACACATTCTATTTGTTAGGAGACCAGCCATGGATCCCAGTGGTGAAGCAGGTGGAAACGCTCAGGGACATGGCCAAGGCGTCTGTGATGGATTAAATTCCAGCAGTTGTGCTGTGTTTCGGACCTTCTGAGTGACTAAACCCAGGCCCAGCACTCGGTCATCCACACAGAGCTCTCTGTGCACTTCCCCGGGGTTTCCTTCACTCCAGTCTCATTTGACATGTTTTTATAGTGATGATAAACGGACTCCAAATAAAAAAGCCCCGAAACACATGGTCTCCATTGCTGAAGCAGGGGTTCAGATGTGTTTGTTATAACTATGCGTCCTGGCTCTTCTGCTTGCTCCCTCGTGTCTTTAAAAATGTGGAGGTATTGAATACATGGAGAGAGAATCGGAGGGCAGTTACCCAGAGCAAGTAAAATCCCACAGGACCGAAGATGGGGTCTCGGGTTTCCTGAGACACATTCAGGCAGGAATTTCCAGGACCCTGACCACAGGCTGCAAGGAGTGAGGTCGACTTCGACTGTCTAAGGAGCCCTTTTCCACAATGGTTCGGGACTCTACCTTAGCCTCCAGGGAAGGCTCAACTTCAGTTTGAGCAAGCCTCAAACCATTGCACTGACCAGTCTGGAGAGGTTGTTCAGAGCACTCTGGGGTCAATCAACCCTAGCAAATGGACATGAAGAGTCAACATGGAGTAGTAGAAGAATCAAGAAGTGACTGGAAGGGGCAGATCTAGCCCTGAATCCAGCTCTGTCACTTACCAGACATAAGATCTCAGATAAAGTCCTCATCTCCTGACAGCTCTGCAGCCCAGGATATTAGTATCTATTTGACAGGACTAGTTTAAGAACTAGAAATAACCAGCACGTTAATTGCTTAACACAATGTCAGGTATATTATGGCAGATCTTCTGATCAAGTCTACTTTCACAGAACCAGAAACAGGTAATTAATCCACAAAGAAAGAAGCCTCTTTTTCAACCTGCCAGTGGCAGAAACCAAGATGCCTTCATTCGGCTTGAAGTCCACCCAGAAGATAATCCAGTAAGGAGGGAAATAATCCATGTGAATTGCTTCAGTGGGAAAACATGTTCAAATCTCCCCTTCCTGACCAACTCTCTCTCCCCCCTCCCCTTCCCCACCCCCTCCTCTCTTCTCCTGTCCTGTTCTCTCTTCTCCTTTTCCTCATCCTCTCCCCCCACCATGTCTCTACCTGCAAAGGCCCTAGTGCTATGTCTCTATTTGCAAACCCACCGGCACCAACATGGCAGCCACCAGCAGCGACAGAAGCTCCTAGGAGACGCCCCTATTTGCTGTTCAGCGCACAATGCCTCAGTTCCTGTTCCCAGCATACTAATGATTCCCTTGACTGTTATTGATTAATTCAGTACAAACAGTGGGAAAACTCAGCGACATTTCGGAGGGGAATACCAAATGAACTTGAGCTGAACCATCACACTATCCAAAGGAGTGTGATGACATGGGAACAAGACAATATAGGTCCCTGCCAGCGCAGAGGGCAGATACAAAGTGTGGAATTCGGTATGGCTAATTCCAAGAGATTTCACAAGGGCCCAAATCCTCCAGAGCATGAAAATCACATGGACGCTCAGCACAGAGGAAGTCAGACACAATGCGAGGAAAGGCTTGGGAGCACTGGCTGGCGGCCTGAGCCCTCGGGTAAGCTGGTCTGCACAGCCAGACCAGCAAGCACACGTGAACACAGCAATAGCACGGTGAAGCTGGGGGAGATGGAACTAAGGGTAGGTACAACAGCGACTGTCAGGGAAGGTGCTTCTTGGTACAACTATTATGGAAAGAAGACTTGAGAAGGACAATTAGCTTCCCCAATCCAATGAGTCTCAAAACCAAAACCTATTTCTACTTATCAGTAATTACTGACCACATCCTCAGGACCAGCACTGGATGGCAGTTGTGATAGATTCCAAAGTAACACCGTCTCTGTCCTGGAGAAGCCAACTATCTGGATGGGAATGCAGAAATAGCCCTCGTGAGAAAGTCAGCCTTGTAAAATGACGTGCCTCTCAAAGTTCAGATCCATGCCTCGTTCTTTTGTTTAACCCCAGCACCTAGCCCAGTGTCAAGCACTTGGTTAAACTAGAAAATAGCTGAGTTCAAAATCATGATATATAGACTAGAAATAAGAGTTCAGGAAAGAGAAAGTGTGATGTAGATACAGGTGGTCAATCGTGTCTTCTCAGAAAATGTAGAAAGCTGAAAGTGATAGAGGAAAGAGAACATACCAGAAAAAAGGAACAGCACATATAAAGACATGATACAAGAAATTATGATCCTACGTGTTGATTTGAATCACCATTTCTTAATGGGTGGTCCACAGACCACCCACAGCGGATTCTGGCCCCAGCAACTGAATTCAAATCTCTTGAGAGTGCAGCCCAGGAGTTTGCATTTCTAATAAGTACCCAGGCTCTTCAGTGCTCATCACAATCCAGAACCATTGGTTAAGATGATCTCAGATTCAAAGACATACTATTTCCTTAAAGACAGGCAGAAAGAAAGAAAAAGTAGGGAAGGAAAAAAGGAAGGAGGGAGGGAGGGAGGGAAGGAAGGGAGGGAGAAAGAAATAAACATTTTTTAAGTACAGAAAACAAACTTGGGAAGAGTCATGGCCAGCTCGGCAGTGACAGTTGTGTGCTGGAGAGACCAAGGCCATGGCACACATCAGATGATAAAAGGCCATCAAAGCCTTTCATTAGCAGAGTTTGGCTCTACTCTGGGCACAGTGAAGTGCTGCTATAGGTCCCTGACCCAGACAGTGCCGGCATCACAATCTGGCAGTAGTCTGCGAGGTACAAAGAACGGGAGAGGTTTTGGGCAAGGGGGCAATCTCAGAACTTGCCATCATCAAGAGATGAAGTCACTGCATTCCTGAGACAGGCAGGTAGAATTTTAAAGGAAAAGAACCACAGAATCTACTTTACTGATAACATGCCGCAGTGTCTGGGAACTCCATCCACCCTCAGAAGGGGGTCTGCCTGCCTGCATGCCTGCACTGGTACCTCTCCTGTCTATCACCTGACGGCAAATGCCATCTTTAACTGGATTCCCTGCATCGCCCCCAGCTGACCACCCTCAGTGCACCTTTCCTTTCATTAACAACTTCCTTGAAAAGATCATCTCCTTGCCTTATGCTTCAAAGCACGGTGGTCTGCTTCTGTCCTCACCGTGCCTTTGATGCTGCTCTAAGACCCGTATCTCACAGGCACTTACCATTGTGACTTTCATCTCGCTTCCCTGTGACCCCTGCCTTCTCTCCCTGAATTTTCTCCTCACTGGTCTTCTGGGCCCCCACTTTCATGGTTTTCCTTAAACATTTTGCAAGACCATTTTCTCCTACGGGCTTCTTATTCTCCCACCCCTGGAATGCTGCCGTTTCTCAGAGCTTCATCATCAACGCTCTTCTTGCCACCTCCCCTGTGTAATTCCTTCTGTGATTTCTTCTCATCCGTTACTACTGCTGTGTAACAGATTATCCTAAGATTTAAAGTGTTCTGACCACGGAGCACACTAGTTGAAAAACTAAAATATGGAGCCGGGTGCTCAAGTGCTTTCCTAGCTCTGTTGTACTTGCTCTGTGTTCTTAGACAAGTTACTTAACATCGTTGTTAAAATGATGATAATAATATTACTGGCCTCCTAGAATTATTGTGAGGTTTATGTGAGTTAGTAAGTACAAAATTCTTAGAACTGTGTCTGGCACAAGCTAAGTGCAGATAATCTTTTGCTATTATATTAGTAGCAGTATTTCAAACCCAGCACGACCAAAACTGTGCTTTACCATTCCCTAATTAAAACAAAAATAACGCCTTTCTGTACTTCCTCTATGTTTTCTCCTTGGTAATAATTTCTCCATTCTCATAATACCCCAGTGAAGACTTTTGGGAGCCTTCCAAGTCTCCTAAACTCTCCCTAATCCCCCAAGTAAGAACTGTCCCCAGATGGTGTCAATTAACCTCCCTAATGACTCTCATACCTGCACATTCATCTCCATGCCCACTGCCCTAGTCCGCATCTTCCCCGGATCACTGTGGAACATGTGAGCTGGGCTTCCTGCTTCCTGTCTCCTTCACCTGTGATTCATCCTCCCACCTCCCAGAATGAAGCCTATAAAAGGCAAATCTGGTTATTGTACATGTTGCTTAAAACCCTTCCAAGGCTCCCGACAGGATAAAGTCAAAATGTTAGTGTAATGTACAAAAAGCCACTGTGATTAGGCTCCTGCGTGCTACGACCATTCTCCTGTCCCTACCCACTGTGTCTTGCCTCCCTGCCACTGCACATCGTATAGTGCTTTCTGCCTTGAATGTCCTCCATCCTGTTCCCCTTTTAGTTCCCAGTCACCTGGAAAACTTACTCTCTGAGATCCAGCTCTAACAACCCTTCCTCTGGGAACCCTCCCTGACACCTTCCTCAAGGCGAGTTGATTACGTACTTCATTTAAGAATGAGCTCCATCACTGTAAAAAATGCCGTCTCAGTGCCCCTCATATACTGTGATCACATTTCACATCTCCATCGCCCTTAATTTATTGCTGGCTCCTGGAGAACAGAAAGTGGGTCTTAGCCATCTTTGCATTCCCAGGGCCGTTATAGATGCTCAACAGATGCTTACTGAATGAATGAAAGAATGAATGAATGAATAAATTAAAGAATGAATGAATGAAAGAAGCTACAATACATAATGACATTTGCTATACAGGAAATAAAATAGGGGGAAGTTTACAATCCTAGAAACCTGGAACAGTAGTAAATGAATGAACAGAAATAAAGAAATTGAGAGACACAGGGTAACAACAATGATGGGTTCAGTTTCTCGAAGGTTGAACCCCATTTTCACCAGTGGGCAATTAGAAAAACAAGATCCGAAAATAGATGAGAAGTCAAGGTTAAAATGATAGATTTCAGAATTAAAATTGCAGAAATGATTGTTTTAACCAACAAAAAAAGTCTTCCAGTTATCAGAGTAGAATGAACAGTTGACGCTCTTCTAAAAGGAAAACATTCAAGAACCTTCTTAACGTGATTTAAAATAATAATTACAAAAGCAATACTTAATGGGATCATGAAGAGTTTAGAATAATCCTTTAAAAGGGGAAACTCATGCAAAAAGAACTCCTAGGACAATACCCAAACCAAAAGCAGCTCCCTCGCCTGGGCTGCAGCATCCACACGGGACGGTCCCAGCTCCTACGTTTCTGTTACCCTCACCTCCCATGCTCTCTGCGAAGCCTTAAGAACTCATCCGCTATTGTACTGATGTTACATAGATGCTGCTTTACCTCCAAATGATGCCAAAAATGACTGGGTAAAAAGGCAGAAAAACAAAAACATGTAATTGATTGGTTCTGTAAGCCAGCTCATTAGGTAAGGTGTGAGCAATTATAATTACTCTATACTGAATAACTTGTCTGATTTTTTCCTGAGTTGATCGTGTGTGTGCATGTGTGTACCAAGCCAATACAGCTAGTCACTAACAAAGAAAATGTGCTTTACAAGAACATAGCCAGCTCAAGTATATTATAATTATATTCCTGATAACCCAACATAGGTGGGGACTAAAAAACGTCTGTCCCCTGGGACCTTTATGTACCCCACCATGGGCAAAGTAGTAGAAATCCTGGTTTTGTGATTTACACAATCCCCAGGCTGGTCCACTTTTCTTACAGCTTCCTAAATCTCGTTTCTCTTTCCTCTATGAGTCTTAAAACCGTTTCCAACACACTGCTCTATTAAAAGTATGTTGCAGCCCTGCTCTCTTGGACTGATAAGGCCCTATGACATGGGACATGAAGTACAAGATCCTCCTGCTTGGGTGTTTAAAGCATTTCATATTTTTTCTCCCTCCTTCCTCCTCTCCATGAAGCTCAGAACATCTGGGGTGTAACAAACACAGGAAGCCTGATCCAGACGGAGACTAGGGCAGGCCCTTCCCGGGACTCTCCTGGCCCTTGCTCCTACACCAGGTAGACACTCAGGTCAGACCCAGGTGGGTGATCTCCATTCGACCACTAACTAGCTGTGTGATCTCATGCAAGGTACTCAGCTTCCAGGAAACGACGTCCTTATCGGAAAAAAAGAAATTGGAATAATAATGGCAATCTGATGGACTTGTGAGGATGAAGGACGAACACACGCACGAGGCGACCACTACAGTGCTCAAGGAGCACCCGGCCCCTCCTCATCCTCCACTCCCCACCCCCACTCCCACCCTCGTCCTGGCTGCAGTGGCCACACGGGACCATCTCAACTCCTAGGTTTCTGTTATGCTCACTTCCCAAGTGTCAAAAACATGAATTTAGAGACTGTATTTGAAGGGGGTGACAATTGCTCCAAATCAAAACAAAAATCTATTTTGAGTCTATTGATTGATCATGTACTCATACGTACTTTCGGAAGGCTCATTGGGTTGGGTACATGTCTGCAAGACCCGGTCACTTTTAGATTTCATTATAAAAAATGCATGCTGACTATACTTGTATACACGCTAAGTATATTGTGCATACCCATACGTGTACTAGATGGCTGCATGCATTAACATTTAATTCCGCACTTACGCTGTGCCAGGCACTGTGCAGAAGAGGCTTGTCTTTACGCTATTTCACTGGGGACAGGGATAATTTTCACAGTCACCCTCCTGATGCAAGTGCAGCTATTCCCCCGTTTTACAGATGAGAAAACTGAGGCTTAAGGACCTCGGGTAACTTAGCCGAAGTCACCCCATCTAGTAGGTAAATGTTACCGTCATCGACATAACTGATGCTTGTGTTTTCTTTTAACCAAAGGCTGCGGTTTAACTGCCTTTGACTTCGAATGAAGCACACTGCTGCGCTCCAGGCAGAAAATAAACAGGGGGACAGGTGTTAAGGAGAGTGATGGAAGCTGTAACCCGAAGCCTCCTCCAGCGCCTCCCCTCCCCCACCCCCAGAGGTCTGGAGGCTGCACCCAGCCAGTGCCCGGCTGTAAACTCCCTTGGGTCTGGCGCGGCTCTTTCTTCCAAAGTTGGAGCTCTCCTTGGTGGGAGGGGGCGGGGAGGAGAGCGGGCTGGTGACGTCACTAGGGAGCGGGGATAAAGCTCTCAGGCCTCAGTCCCAGCGAGGACAGTGCCAGGGGAGCAGAAAGGGTGACCCAGCTCAGGACCACTCACCGTGCGCAGGGCTGCCCCTTGCCGCGCCCCCCACCCGAGGAAGGCCGCGCCAGGAGGCGCCATGCCCCAGAACGTGGTACTCCCTGGCCCTGCGCCCTGGGGCTTCAGACTCTCAGGGGGCATAGACTTCAACCAGCCTTTGATCATCACCAGGGTAGGTGTTTTCCGTTCTTTTCCTACCAGCCGGGGACTCTGGCTTGTGGCCGGTCCCCCAGGAGCGGAGAGTGGCCAGTGAGCGCGGGTGTGCTGGGTAGGTCCCGGGGTTGGGGCTCACCATTGGAGGGGCGGCGGCAACTTGGCAAAGTGAGGTTTGCAGGATGCAGAGCAGCTTAGACCATTAACGGTGTCTGCATCCTCTCGCTCCCCAGCAACTTTCTGGCGGCAGCAGCATGATTTCTCTGGGCTGTGGCTAGGCTTGGAGGGCTGGGTCTCCTTTTCGGTGACAATGGAGGTGGGGACACGGGAGGGAGGAAAAGAGAGAGGGCCGTCACCGGTGCTTGCTCCCTGGAGCCAGACACACCAGCGAGCGCTGTTCTTGTCTGGAGGAAAACTTCAGCAGGGCGCTGTTCACGGGGCGCAGCCTGGGCTCGCCAAGTTGGAACCGCTCATATCGGCGCAGACAGGGAAAATATTACTAATCTGTGCTCCCCGGTTTCCAGGCTTTTCGAATAAATGTTTTCCGAAGCTAGGAACTTGGCTGAGGAATTATCACCTATAACTCAAACTACAAAGAAAACGGGTCAGAGAGTTTTTAGTTTAGCCAATGGAAAGTCACCAATCGGCCTAATAACTCCAAAAATAATGCTTTATTACCAAAGTCAAGCTTTCCTTAATAGTCTTTGAAGTATTGTCTAATTGGGGGAAAAGGAAAAGGACATCTCACGATTTCTGTCCTGTCAGTGAATGTCTGGTTGCTCTAGGTGATTTGTTTCTAACACAAGTATTTGTCTTAAAAGAAAGCTGTTGTTTCAATGACCACACATAAAGCATATTAAACCTAATCTTTTTAAGGCTGTATTTTCTTTTCTTCCTTACTGCTTAACTGTATCTTATAATCTAATTGGTTCACATAGATTTTTGACCAAGGTAATACCTTTTAAATTCCATCCTATTTATACGTCTATGAGATTTGGAAACCAATGTCTTGTAAAAATACCTCCAAATGTGTATATACAGATGCATGCCATGGAACAGTTCAATCTTGGGTTTACATTTTTCAAAAACATATAAACACATCTGACATGTGTTTTTGTATGAGACATGAAAACTTAACATATCCCCAGAAATGTTGCTAAGTAAATTAAGCAGAAAATGGTTCAGTGATCAGGGCCCAACAATGCCTTTTATGGCTTTACCAAAGAACACAGTTTCCATTATCTCTACCAAGAAATATTTTTAAATTTCCTCAAGTATCCTTTTCACTTGTTTATATCATAGGAAGTAAGCGCTTGAATTCTAACAAAAGGTAAATCATATTTACATTAAATCCTAAAGAAAGAATTCAGTGATGTACAAAGGAAGTGTCTTGCTTTCACTACGTCACATGTCAGCATGATTCATCTCATGCTTGAGACTGGAGTTGTTGACATTTGAAGCAACATTTACCTAAAGCTGTGCTTACATTTTGGGATTGCACTGTGGGCGCTCTTTGGAAATGTATTTGATAGGATGACAATTAGTGCTCGGGAAGCCAGCTGCTTGTTTTAATCTTTAACTCATTACCAATTCCCATCACTCATTCTGACACTGGGTTCGGAAACAGTGCACAACCACATATGATTATTTCATGTGGTCTCTTCTCTGCAATTAATGTAACTCGAGGAGAACAGGTAAAAGTAAACGGCTTTGTACTTCAGGGGTCCCCCAAACCAGGCACGTGGCAGATTCCTCCTGAATACATGAAAACACACTCGCTCGAGCTTTTTTGCCTTAGTGAACACTAAGGGAGACTATTTCCACTTAAACAATAAGGATACTAAACATCACTTAGAAAAAGGCGAAAAGATATTGCCCAAAAACAGTTGTCAGTGTTGTGAGTAGGTAATAGAGTGATTCCATTACTTTGATGATGTTTATATTATGTGGAAAAGGTTGAGAGCCATGCTCTCTTCTAAGCCCTTCGTCTGCATGGACTCACTTAAATCTCTCAATAATCCAATTACAGTAGCAGCATTATTATCCCTTTTATAGATGAGGAGAGGGGGCCATCAAGAGACTCATGACCCTACCAATGGCCACAGGTGGTGGGACAACATTCGATGCCAGATCTGCCCACCTCCAAAGTCTTTACACGTGTCGAAAGATTCTTATCATACAGATATTTCCAACTGGGCATTCTGTGCCGTCCGATTCATCACATGGTTCTCTTGATTCTCTGTTGCTAACATCTATCACTTTCCTTTGTTTCCACCACTGTCCCTCTTCGAGATTTCCTAACATCCCCCCGAGCTGTTTGTCTCCCTCTCCATTCACCCTGCATATTCTTCACAGCCATCTTGGGAAATGCAAGTTTGCTCCTGTCTTCCCCATTCTTCGACACCCTTTCATAGCATCGCCAGATTATAGTGGCTAAAATGTGTGGTCTTTGCACACTCATGGCTTCTGCCCTCTGTCCCAACCTGCATTTCTGACCCATTTCCTCCCTCCCTGGCCCTGCTCCCTCCCTCCCTTCCCCCAACTCCATGCACAGGCAGTGGGGCCACAGCTCGGGACCACTATTTCTCTCACACAGCTCCACTCCGCCATCAGTTTTCTCCAGATTTCTTGTCCCCACCCCACCCCACTGTCCACTGTGCCAATGGACACCCAGTCAAATGGCATTTGATCCCTTTGATGACCATAGCTTCTGACCTACGACCTCTCCTCCTTCTACCATAGTGTTTGCACCCATCCATACCCCACAAATCGCATGCTCCCCAAGGGCAGGAAGTTTCAAACGTGGGGGTTGCTCAGTCCCAGCAGAGTGTCTTGAACATCACATATGATACAGAATAAATATGACACAATATGAATTGTTCACTTTTTACATAACTATCACAAATAAGTACAGATTGTATCCTCAAAATATTCCATGATACAGATGAATGGCAATTATTTTGTTAATTGATCTATTTTGGATAAGTTCTTAAGGACATAAAGAATCAAAACACCAGTGCCTGCACTCAATGCCACAGAAAGTCCCATAAATAAGATGGATTCCTCAAGTCAAGTAAATCCATCGTTGCTCTCCTACAAGCTATGCCCTTCCCCTCCCGTCCTGCCCTGCACAGACCCAGACTACAGCAGCGCTCCTGGAGAGTGGGCCTCTGCTGCACCAGAGCCAGGGCAGGGCATTATAGTGTAACTCTCCCATCCATTGAAACTACACCCCATAATTGCTTACGATCCAATTAATCAGCCACGTTAATCTTTGCATCATAAAAAAAAATCAGAAGTAAGGTAAATCAAATATCAGACATTCTTAAAAAATTGAGCAATTGGTTGTGATACACACGATTTTTAGGAAAGCAATTTTTAGACCTTATGCAATAAAACTGTTGTGGTGTTCAGTTCGGGGAAGTGGGAAGTTTCTGCAAACCCTGCGCGTAACTGGCCTGAGTATTTCACAGAGTGAAGCTTAAGGTTCACATCTCTAAGTGAGCAGCTTTCCTTTTTCTGGCAAGAAAGTTCTAAGGAGTCCTTATTTCTGAAGTGTTTGGACCACCCAGAAGGAGGATCTGCTATCAATGCCAAGTTACAAATCATTTGTTTTCACAAGTGGTCCAGTGTGGAATGAAGCACAAGTTTCTTTTCGGCACATGATGTAGAATTATTGTACACATCTGATGCCAGCGTGTCCTTTCCCGCTCAACTCTCTTCCCCTCCTCCCTCCCTCCTATTCAGAGCACACCCAGGTTCAAGATCACTGTAACCGAAAATGTTATCTGGACTTGGGCACCAACATAGAAAAATGTTAGTATATTCTTAGATTTTGCAGCCTCTAACATAGAAATGTACATTACTTTAGCATAAACTATCGTTGAAATTTGAACTTTTAGGAAACCAATGTTTAGAGCTGAATGCCATCCCTTTCCAGGTGTCAAGGGTAGTAAGAAGGTTGGTGTGAATAAAAACCTATGTAATCTTGTTCGACCAAAGACGTATCAAAGACGTATCTCCATGGAAGAGCTGGTTCCTGGGCGAACAGTATTCCCACATCCCACAAATAGTTACTAAGTGCAGAATGCATTGCACGTGGAAGGCACTGGCGTGGGTGGGGGAGGGGGAGGATTCCATCATAACTTAATTGGCTGCTACGCCCTGAGAAGCTCATTGATCAGTAGAAGGGAAAGACATTACCCTGAGAAGCTCATCGATCAGTAGAAGGGAAAGACATTACCCTGAGAAGCTCATCAATCAGCAGAAGGGAAAGACATGACATAAACCGCAGTGGTACAACTGTCCAGAATTCCATGAAAAGAAGTGTGACCAAGAGATAGGAGAAGTCAGGCACCTGCAGGGGCAGGCTGGTGGGGTAGTGGAGAAGCTTCAGCTGTGAAGTGACACACCACGGAGGGAAATGCAGATTTTCACTGGGTGTGGGACCTTGAGCAAGTTTCTCATACTTTCTCGGCATCAGTTTTCTCACGTTAAAAGATTGTCTTGAATATTGAGATCATAGTTCTTGATAATAATACAATGCCAATAATAGTAATAATAATGCTATAATAGTTCTCACTCCTGCCTGCACATTAGACTCACCCAGATAAACCCATGCCCAGGTACTACCGACAGAGATTAACTGGCTTAACTGGTGTGGGTTTGGCTCTAGAAACGCAGGTGCAGGTGCTAGGAGGTTTAAATGCCAGGGGAGGCACTGGAGTTTATCTGTAGATGATGGAGAACCACCAAACAATGCAGCTGCTCACCGTTTAGATCCACACCCCACAGTAATGCCCTCCTGCATGTGCTTGTCTGCTCGCTCCGTGACTATTCCAGTCACTTTTACTCATAACTTAAAAATCCCACAGGGGCCATATCTTGGACTTCCCTCGTGTGTCCCACAGTAAACAGAACATTATAGATGCTTCATCTATGTTTTAAATGATTTTTTTCCAAACAGACCCATTGAATAGGTTGATGTGAATGATGGAAATCTGAGGCCCTTGTTAAAAACACAGATCCCCTAGCTTCTCTCCTGCAGCTTCTGATTTGTGACTCCAGAGACCCGGAATGAGATAGAGTCTTTATGTTCGGCAGACTAGCTCTTTTCATTTCCTAAACTCTGAGTTAAGTGGCCTTTTCATTCCCTTTTCAATTATTCATTAATTCCAAACTCTGTGAAGCATGAGGAATAGACACAGTATTTCTCCCAGTCTCAAGAACTGCCAGTCTGGTTAAGAAGGCAGATAACACACAAGTAAATAACCCAGCACAAAAGTGCACACTGTCTTCGTGAAGGAAATGAACAGGGTGGAACGATGGAGAAGGTTGGGGTAGGAGCTGGAGAAACTGCTTCAGATGTTCAGGGACATCTCTGAGAATGTGACTTTTAAGCCTAGACCAAACGGAAGAGAAGGGACAACTGGATAGAGGAGGGGAAGCATTCCAGACAAAACTAACAATTCATGTAAAACACAAAAAGGGCACAGGTTTGGCCTAATTGAGAACTAGAAGAAAATCAGAATAGCTACGTGCAGTAGATGGGGGGGAGGGGGCAGCAATGGTATAATTGATGTCGAGAAGTAGGCTGGGACAGACCAGCTGAGGACTATTAGGCAGTGGCAAATACTTGGGATTTACCCAGAAAAACCGAGAGCAGGTATAGCAATCCAAAGATTCACTGACTACTCAACACGATGATAATTTAAAAGGTAACACATTTGAAATTAAACATTTAACAACCAAATTTTCCCCATACCTTTAAGTATCCCTTTCATTTTATTGCCCCTCCCCCCAGAAAAAACACCAACATGGGTTTCTTGTAGTTAGCATAAAAATGGAACTTGCTCTTTTACCTAGTTTGACAATCTGTGAGAAAAAGTATGGTGTGTTTAGACCATTTACATTTAATGTAGTACTGATAGAGTTTAATTAAAATGTCGCATCTTGTTTTCTATTTGTTGCATCTGTCCTCCATGCACGGAGAAGAGGCTGCATGGATACAAACGTTCTTGTGTCTGTGGTTCCCAGGGGTTCTAGACTCCAAATACTAACTCACACGTGACCTTGAACAACTTGTTGACAATTTTAACTGAATTCTTCTAACAGCTAGTCCGGTGGCCCCACCTTTCTCCTTGATCTGATTCAGGTGAGCCTGTGCTTACACTCTGTCTTTCCTTGTGGGCACCTGTCTTTCCTTAAATTCCAGACTAGGTGGTTCACCTGCAACTTCAGCTCTCTGAAGAGTTCATGAAAAGTTACCATTTTATTTATCACATGGCTTCTTATTAACTCAGGAGGGATTCTCTTTCAAGCTCTCTACATCCCAAGTACCCCCTCATGTGAATCATAATTTATAGAAATGCTAAAGCAGTTTCAATTCAAATATGAAATCTCCCTAAATTCAGTCCAGTTAGATTCCCAAATAGAGAGTTGGAGGGTGATAAGAAGAAGCCTAAAACACAAATGATCTTGTTTAAAGCAAAGAAAATATGATTCAAACAGGGCGGTAGGAAGGTTTTGTAAAAAGAATGAGAGACAACCTGATAAATGAAATGTGGTTGGTAAGAAACAAAACTACTTGACATGAAGGGAAAATAGAGCTAACACAATCAACCAAGAGTTAGTTTAAGTTAAATCTGGGGTTTCCTGCCCCGTAAAGCATTTTCCATGTTGCCAAGCTGACATACAAAACGTCAGGCACGAAACTCAAGCTGTTTACTCCAAGAAAGGTAACGCGGCGCCATGATTTCTTCCAGATTACCCCAGGAAGCAAGGCGGCGGCTGCCAACCTGTGCCCGGGAGATGTCATCCTGGCTATTGATGGCTTCGGGACGGAGTCCATGACTCACGCCGACGCCCAGGACAGGATCAAAGCAGCAGCACACCAGCTGTGCCTCAAAATTGACAGGTGCTCCTTAACCCTCGGTGTTGACATGGGATCTGTGTGCCAGGAGAAGCTGAACCGAAACTACACTTGGATGCTCTCTGCCAGGGAGGGGCAGCCCACAGAAACTAGGGTTCCCACCGGCTGTTCCGAGATCAGCCACTCCGCCTGCTCTTCCCTGAAGTCAGGGCGTCTAGCAGTCATTAACAAACTTATTTCTACAAGGAATTCTCTGGAATGTCAGAATAACGAAAGAGGCTAGTGGAACTTTTTTTTCCTGTACCCATCCAGTTAATTGACTATGAAAATAGAGCCATTAAAGGGACTGGCCACAGGGACCTGGCAGACCACGGCTAGTCATCCCGCTGTACTAAATGTGGTAGCAAACGGGACTCAGAAGCTCTCCTGAAAGAATCTCCTGACTTGACAAAATGTGGTCTTGTTAAAAATCAGTGGCTAATGTGCTGTATGGCATTGACCGTTTTGTACAGAAGTCAGCCCAGAAGAATCTCATGAGGTGTAAGGATGTGTGTACACATGAGTGTATTAGGTGATGAGACATTTCTGACCAAAAACAATATTGGGGAATTGAACCTGACCTTTGCCATCAGAGCCTGATATGAACCCATTGGGAAGATATGTTTTGTCACAGCGGCGGTTAGTGCGTTTATCCTGTCACCACAGTAGGCACAGTTTCCCCTGCTGGCCCCAAAGGCAGACAGCCATCTGCCCTCTGATGGGGTGAAATGGACTGCGTCCCTGTCTATGCATAACCCGTGCTCCTGCCAAGCACAGCACACCATCCCAGATACGTAAGGGGGATTGGACAAAGCATAGCTCCTCGATGCCAACAGCAGACCTGCCTGGCCAGTCCCTCACTGTCCCTTTGTTCCCTGGGCAGGCTAGAAGGGAAGGAGCAGAGACCTAGGGAGCTTGGCCTGGGGTCATGGGTAGGGGACTAGGGTTTCACCATGTGAATGTGAGGGGAGGCACAAACACTCACGCACAGCAGTCCATCGGGTCCTTCCACATTTCCCCAAAAGTACACTAAATATGGAAGGCTAATGAGATGGGAGAGTACAGAATAATGAGCAAGGGATATTGCTTTTGCTTCATTTCTCAAGGGTTAATAGTATTTCCACAAACATTACAGGAAACTGAAGGATACTAGAACTGGAAGTATCATTAGACTTTGGAGTTTACAAGCTGTATTTTATTTTCAGGGCGGAAACTCGCCTATGGTCTCCACAGATATCTGAAGACGGGAAGGCACATCCCTTCAAAATCAACTTAGAATCAGAACCACAGGTATGAATTTTGGAATACATGATATTCACACTACATTTCCGTTTAAATGATGTGGGTGACTTCCAAGAGGAAGAAGTGGCAAATGTAAAAAACTGCAGTAAGTCTTTAGTATCTGAGATTAATTTAGATTACCCATGTTTTCTTACATCAAGAAAACAGAGGTGGATGCCTAGCCAAACATCTTGTTAAAACACAAATATGTTCTCATCAGGAAAAACTTGACTATATCTACATACAGTGTACTTAATTTTTTTATTATCTTTTATGATGGACTTTTGCCAAATGACCAGGAGGCAATCCAAGAAAATTAAGGTGTTAAAACAAAAGTGAGGACAAGGGGGACAACCGTTTGAAACACGGGTCTCTAAGCTGTTATTTGAACTTCAGTCCTCTGAGGTCTTCACCCAGATCTTATTTTACATCAGTTCCTTAATTCTCAGTTCAGGCATTCTGTAATCAAGTTGGCTCTACGAAAAGTCTTGCATTAGGTAACCAAGACGATATTCTCCTCATGCAGTTGAATTACAAAGATAAAGGACTTTCCCTCGTGGCAACTGTATCTACTGAGCTAAACTAATTGAATAATCTGATGTTTTATCTGACTACGTCTATTCTCAAAAGCTCCAAAAATCTGAAATTAAACCAACTCTCAAGGCATCTGTATGGAAAATGTAATTAAGGAAAGGGTTTTAGAACGTCTACTTAGAAGCTCCCCAAATTTAGAGAGACAGCTATATAAATTAAATACCTCTTTTAAAAGAAGCATTTCTACTAAACTGGGTAGACGTTCCCAAGGTGGAGTTTTTCTAGGTATCTAGTGAAAACGGACTGAAAGCATATTTGTACCTGATGCTTCAGCAGCGTCTCCCTCTGGGGCTCATCAGCTCCTGTGTTGGACCTTCAGGTCTCCGACTTGTCTCCGTAAGCCCACCATCACTTCTCCATAAAATACGTAAAAGAGCGAGCGAGCGTACGCACGCGTATCTCATAGAGCTCTTTAACCACCTCTTCTCCGTAAAGTACGCAAAGGAGCGAGCGTACGCACGTGTATCTCATACAGTTCTTCAACCACCTCTTCTCCGTAAAGTACGCAAAGGAGCGAGCGTACGCATGTGTATCTCATAGAGCTCCTCAACCACCTCTTCTCCGTAAAGTACGCAAAGGAGCGAGCGTACGCACGTGTATCTCATAGAGCTCCTCAAACAGTAAGGAAAACAATTTGGCACATCAAATTGTTCACAGAGGTATTGAATTAGGTGGGAGCTCTCATAAATACTGGTAGAGTAACACCCTCCCCCACCCCCCACCAGGGTGTGACCAGAAGTCTCCCCTGGCCTATTCTCAACAGTGACAAAGGAAAGTGCCCCTGTGTCAGGACTTCCTAGAGACCAGGAATGCCTTCTTCATTACTGTCACGAGGGTCATTACAAATTACTTTGGGTTAAACAGGAAAGGTATGGGAGGGGCTAGAGATAGACTACATTTTCTGACTTTTCCCAGGACCAATCCTGGGAACCCATCCTCAGAATAGTGCTCTGCCACCACCCCCAGCTGCTGCAGGTAAAAGTGGCCGTGCAAGATGAGTGGGATATTTAGTCAGATCAGGGTTCTGCTCTTCAAGGTAAGCGAGCAAAAGATAAAGTGGATAAGACAGGTAATAAATGTGGTGGGAAGGGATCTGAATGCTGATGGTGGTATGCCCTGGCCTCCCAGCTGGGTTGGTGAGTAATAATACCTCTAATCTTCTGTCTTTGATAGAAGAAAAGATACTACACCTGGGGAAAAGATAGAGCAGGAAACAGATTTTTTTTTTTAAGGTGAAGATTGGGTGAAGGACTACAGAAGCCAGTCAGACGGAGCCTTTGAACATTCCTTTAGTTTGAGTCATGAGTAATTAATTCCTCCTGACACCCTCGGAGATCAGAGCCATTTCAGTTCTCTCCCCAATGGGCCAAGGGATTTCTGCTCCTCGCATCCCCGGGCCAGGTTTCTGCACGATCAGCTCGCCGAAGTTGCCACTTCAGGACAGACATTCCCTGCCCAGGGCAGCTCAATTCCAGCACAGCCTCCGCTATCGGAAACCCCGTAGCGTGAACTAGAACAAAATGCAGTGATACAAACCAAGCGGTGAACTGAACTTGTACAAAGGGATCGGAGAATTGCTAAACTGGGGTGTTTAGTGGTCTCCTCTTTTCTTTAACTAACACAGAGCTATGCAAAGAGATGTCCTTTCCCCCCCAAATGAGAACTCTGCAAACTTCTGGACAACAAACAAACGCCATCACTACGCCCAGCCTTGAGACGCGTTTGCAGAGGAATAGTAAAATGCCACTGAGCAATACACAATTTGGGTGCTTGTTTCTCAACCCAAGTTAAACCCTCATTGTAAGTTAGGTGCCTTTTGCTGTTGGAATAAAATATTCTTTTTCACTTAAAAAAAAATAATATACCTTTGTTGGAGGGAGAAAAACACTGCTGTATGCTCTACCACCCAAGGGCAGCCACAAATAATAAAACATCAGTATATTTATTTTTAGTCTTTTTCCCTGTGCATAGGGTTAGCCTTTAGAGACTTTTTCTTCCACAGCTATAGTAATAATTAATACAAAAATTTTAATATCCAGTTTTTTAAAGTCTTTCCATGTCATTATGAAAATAGTTAAATTTTGTTCTTATGAATTTAGACTTGAAACCTGAGAGGTTATTTAGAGCAACCCCGGCCACTGACGCTGCACATTCAGTCCTGACCCTGGCCAGTGAGCCCACACACATTTTTCCATACAAGGCATTGCTCTGGACTGTGTCACGTTAGAGTCCCATGTCCTTCTGCAAGGCCTACACTCTCAGATAAAGCACTGACCCTCATCTCTGGTGAATGTTAGCTGACCAGCTCAAAATTATATATAGCTGTCATAAGACAGGAAAGATGCTTTTCTGAAACAAAGATAAAATGGTTTCTTTTGCACTTCTGTACAGAGGGCTGAATCCTTGTCATGGAAGATTTGATAATAAGGACATACTATATGCACAGTTAAACAGCGTAAGGGTTGGAGTTCCTCCTTTTTTCATCAAATACCCTTGTTCTTCAATGTTTTGGTAACTGGACGGCAGCCGACACAAAGCAAGTTTTCATAATTCCCATCTCCCCCAGTTCCTCCCATGAGAAATGGGAAAAACTTGACAGATCACTGCAGAAAATAATCAGAAAGGTGACTTCATTTTTCACTTGTGGGGTGGGGACAAGGCCAGAGGGAGTGATTGTCCATAAATTACAAACATTATAAAATACCATGGAGGTAGTGTGGCTTGATCGAATATATGATCACTCGCCCTTAGTGTTTCCTGTCTTTCCCCACCATTTTTTCTTCTAAACAAATATGTGTGTGCATTATCAAGCACTGTTTGTTGGAGCTGACGGCTGCCTCAGTTCTCAGACCTGTGCTTTACCCATGACAACTTCTCGCGAGGAACTGAAAGGCGCACTGTCTTTGCCGTCTTTGCCGAGGCCATGCCAGGGCTTGGGGGGTGGTTGTCAAGGGCAGCCTCCCCCTGGATGTCAGCGGATCTCTGCTTTACTCTGGTGGCCCTCGCATTTCATTAACTCAAAATAATGTTCCTTAATATAAGCTCCTAATGTTTAAAAATAACATTGAAAACTTAATTAATTGCGATGGTTATTTATTGAATGCATAAGAGATAAGAATCTTTGGCGGCTTTTGTAGGGGTGAAGTAAACACAAGAGCTGGACTCTATTAACTGCTATACAAAGTTTTTACTGGTACTTTCCATTACTAATGACTTTCCACTATGAAATAAAAAGACATGAAAGTGGAATAGCAAACTTCGAATTGGTTTTGTCCCTCGATCCGGCCGACCATCAGCAGTGATGTGATGAGACCTGGGTAGAATGTTGCCTCTTGGTGTCATCTTAAATGTTGTGCTCACCTTTGGTGTTCACGCTTCCTGGTGCTTGGAGGGGATGGCCCTAGCGGCCATAAACTAATGCTTTGCAAATCCTAAGTACAAGCATTTAAAGCCTGTATTAGCAAAACTTCCTTTTATGATCTGCCTAGAAAATACAGCAGTGACTTTTCCCTTAACACATTATACATTTGCCACCTTTGCCATACATAACCAAAACTGAAAATGGCACAGAAAAAGCTTGGAGCTGATTAACTTATGTGCTGCTATTTGGAAGTGCCACTAGAGATTGTTAGTGCGTAAATGTTTTCAGAAAAGTTCCCTCACTTATAGGACAATCGCCATCCATGTTTATTTACCATTTTAAGTCTAATAAAATAAAATAAGGGCAGAGATTTTTCCCATAAAGCCATCACACTATGTTAAATAACTTTTATAAATTCAATTCTATTTACCAAGACCTTTAAAGTGTAGCATACTTTGTTTAAAAAAAGAAAAAAAGCTAATGTACAAATAGCTTGAGCCCTTCAGTCCCTGCCTGATTCATTCTTTTAATGAGCCTGAGAGATTTATAATCCACCAAAACTAAATTAGGCGATTAGGCAACTAAGCCTTCTGTCTTCTTTCGTATTAAAAAGAGTAACAGAGGCTGAATCATGGCCATTGTCATTACTTAAAATTATTTCCAGTTCACAATTTCATGACATAATAATGGCTAATCATAACGGTTAATCATAAAACACAGCCAATCCCCATTCATTATTAAATCAGCCCGAACAAGCAGATTATTCCACTATATAAATGTTTGACCACACACATTTTCACATGTTCTGGGATTCAGCATTTTTCTAAAGCCACATTTGGTTGTCTTTAGTCACTCTGCTCTCTGACACAGCCTCTCTGCTGTCACCATACCAGCTCCCAGGCAGTGAGCTGTTATTCTGGAGGAAGAAGAGTGGAATCAATAAGCTAGTGGTCAATTCCATCACTCTGTAGAGTCACAGACTAACATATTCAACTCGGACCTTTTGTCAAGTTCAGGAGGCTGTTAAGATATGCTGTCCAAGGCTGATGAGAGAGCAGCTGCTCTTGACCACATCACAGATTTTAGGTACAGTGAGATCTGGGGCAGCTGAAGTCAAAAGCTCCTTTGACACTACACCCCGTTTGCCTTGTCATAACATTTTTCAGTGGGTTTTGCCAATAGGCGTGATTCCGTGTGCTGACTGCCTGCTCAGGAGAACCAAAAGAAAGCTTTCTGCTCCTTGGGCCCCTCAGGCACAGGAATCTCTACACAAAACTCTGGTCCCGCCCCCAAAAAAGGGAGATAGTCTCTTTTCTAACAAAATTAAGCACCGTTCCACAATTTACTCATCTGTAATGACAAGAAGGGAGAAAAATGACATGAGCAAGCATAGCCCAAGATCTTTTTATTTTTTTAATAAAAAGTCTCTTTCCAGAAACGTTCCAAATAACGATAAATGCTTGTGCTACTTGAGATGTGTGTGAAACGCTGGTGACACACTCACAAAAGTAAGCAAAGTTGATGTGCATGTGTGAGCGAGAACATGGCTGCAAAGAATTATCTTATCTTACTAAGTCTGCCAAATGAAGAGATTTGGAGAGAAGAACTGGCCCGTGTGTCCTGTAGTGTTCACTTTTGGTTTTCTTCTGTTGCTTAGGAAAAAGATGTAATGACTTTGTGAAATTATAAATCTGTATGAAAATTAGAAAACATGATTCCTACATTAAAGTAATAATATAGAGTTTCAGGTCATTCGGGCGTATTTCAAGTTCAAAGTTTAGGACCCTGACTTTTGACCCTTTTCCCCAAACAATAAAGCGGAAGCCCTTTTCTGAGGCATAGGCGCTCGCTATTTGCATTACCAACTTTAGCCTTTCCGGGACTAAGCAAGAAGAGTCCTTTAAACCCAGAACAATGAGATCATCACAATAAGAAAAAGGAGGTTTCTATAAATGTTATTGCCACTTTCATAAGAAAAAAGAACTTTTTCATTTCTATTTTTTCTAAAGTTAAGTTATAACTTAATCCACATTAAGAATGTTTGGGGCAGTTTTGTTGTTGTTGTGGGTATTAAAAAAAAACAGAACTTTTACTTGGATTCGTTCATTTGATTCAATATAGTTATTCACAAATGCTCACTCCCTTTCCGGCTGTTTTATCCTTTCATTTCCTAAAATGGGAGAGAATCTTATTAAATAGTAGTAGGAGATAAAGCAAATGTTAAGTTCTACTTGAGAAAATGTTAAGTAGAACAGTTTTTCGAAACTGAAAACCCCATTTTTGACCCAAAACTTCTCTACTCAAATGAGTCATGAGAATTTTCTAAAAGAGGTAGATACTGAATTATTTAACAATATTTTAAATGAGTTCAATTCCTTTGCACCTTAACGTCGGGTAGATGGACACAGCACATGCCAAGTTCCCGGAGAACGCCGAAAGGTTTATAACTAACCCCTGCGTGAACCCCGCCGTGAGTCTCGTGGTGGGGAAAGAAGGCCGAGGGAACGGCGGCTGTCGGTCTGTCTGCTCACTAACGGCTTTGTTCTGCACTCTGTGGCTCTGTGTATCTTGTCTGCCGTTGTACAGGAGTTCAGACCCATTGGTACCGCGCACAACAGAAGGGCCCAGCCTTTTGTTGCAGCCGCAAACCTTGATGACAAAAGACAGGTAGTGAGCACCTCCTATAACTCGCCCATTGGGCTCTATTCAACTAGCAATATACGCGATGCGCTGCACGGACAGCTGCGAGGTCTCCTCCCCAGCTCGCCTCAACCGTAAGTATCGGGCTCCGCCTGCGGCCGCCTCGCTCTTAACCGTCATAGCCGGGTTCTTGTCCTTCCCAAAGTCCAGCTCTTGCTGTTTTGCTTTTACTTTCCTGAAGGCACGATCAGATTTTTATTGTAAAGACAAGCCTAGATCATGGTTCCAATCCGTCGGTTCCCGAATGCTTAGAGAACAGATGGTTAAAAGGAAGAGGCCGCTCGGGCTCCACCGCAGCCCTTCTTAGTCCTGTCCGTAGCTGGTGGTAAATGGTCCATGCTGTGCAGTCGCTGTGCATCTGGCCGTAGCTAAAAGCAGAGGTTAGCCTTCCACTGAGGGGCTTCTTAACCCTTTGTCTCCACAGGATGTGAACTACTTCGAACACAAGCACAACATTCGGCCCAAACCTTTCGTAATTCCAGGCCGGAGCAGGTCATAAGCTTTGAGACTGTGCAGTGTGGAGTGCATGCCTTTTTAGTAAATCCTACTAATCAGCCAGAAAAGTAACTTGTAGGTGTTTGGAGTGACTTTTTCTCATTTTGAAGCTTATTTCAAAAGCAAAAGAAACACACTCATGTAGCAAAGTACAGAGCCAACTGACCTCCATTTCTGAGAGTAAACACTGAGAAGCTCAGAGGGCCTGAAAGTAGTGCGCTCACCGCGTTATCTACAGCTAACGCCCCTGAGGACCCCGTGCAGAATGCAGGACCTTTGAGGCAGGCAGGTGTACCCCATCCCAGCTCAGGAAGGCCCGGGCCAGCAGGAACAAAAATGGAAACCAGCCCTCCCATCAGGAGCAAAGAAGCAGGTGGGGCACAGGTGGGGACACTGGTGCAACTTTGTAAGTTAGACATATGCTCATCATCCCACCTCCACCTGCTCCCCATTCCCCCATCAGAGCCCACTGGGCAGCCCCCTTCATTAGAGCCACTAAGTAAAAATCAGTTCTCGTGGATACTTGCAAAGGAAGAGAGGCTCCTCGAAAAGGAAATTTTCCACCTGGGGGAAAATAAGTAATATAGACAGAGCTGGGAGGGAGGGACATAGATTGGGTACCCCCTGGGAAAACTGTAATGAGGAGTAACACTGGAATAACGAGTGAGCTTCACTGCTGCCCATCGGTCAGAGAAACGGATTGTCTTCAGATGATCCTATCCAAACATCTTCTCTCGAAACTGACTCCAACCTCGGAGGGAGGACACTGATGCCCTGTATTACCACATCAGGAACCGGAGGCTTCAGGAAACCTCACACCCGTTCCCCTGCCCTCAGCCGCATCAGGCGGCCCAGAGAAAGGACGGTGGCGGTTAGGCTGCGTGGTCCTAACAGGTTAGGAACATCGAGTGATGACCCGTATCAGGTTTCCCAAACTGGGGGGCCTAGGTAGATTCATTCACAAACAGTGATTTGTTTAACCCTCCGAGTGTCTAAATGAACTTAGGTAAGTGCCTCTAAGATGGAACATCTACACTCCAGCTTGTCCAAATAAATGCCCATCACTCCCAAGTGTATGATTCCTGGCCCATTTCCATGTATATGTGACCCTGCTGGCCCCTGGGGACACCTGAGTTTATGAGGCCTGCTGTGGTGGGTCAGTTATTACTTATATGAGATGTCCACATGCAGATCTTTCCAGAAGCTAGAGTCAGAGGCAGAGGATTACCTCAAAATAAGCCAGACAATTTTGTGATCTGACTCGGAAAGAGCAGGAGAAAGATGCTAAAAGGGCAATTATTACAAAATCTTCCCCCACTAGAAGGGGGGCACACTGCTAGGTCCCCACCACCTGCAAATGCAGCTGGCACAGAGAAAACGCTCCTAAGTGCTCATTAGCTACAGGAACCAAACCCAAAGAGGGCCTGAGATTTCCTGAGTGGTGAGGAGGACCAGGAGCTGTGATCCCTCCCCCCACCTGCATCTCCACACAATCCTCTCTTTCTCTTTGTCCGTCCCCATTCCATTTTCTTCTGCAGCTTTTCCCTGTTTCTCCATATTCAACAGCTTCAAGCCCACTCCTGATAATGTAGCACCACTCAATTAAAATTTTAATGTTATTTTACTCTTGAACAAATATATAAACATCTTCCTGAAGAAGCAGTTAACGGAACAGACCTGCATTCTTCTGAGGTTCGCATAACCGCAGTGCACTAACTTGAGCGATAGGGTTGCAAGAGGCTTGAATAGGGTGACATACTAGAGTAACGTATCTCTTGCCTTTGCTAAAGACCAGTAACCTGTAATTTTATAAACCTTCAGGGAGATTCAGGTATGTGACACCCGTCTTTTATGCGGGGTGGAGTAAAAGTAGGTTTACAGTTGTGAGTGTATGAAACACAGACTTTATTCTTGTATGATTGTCTATTAATTATTGTATCATTTTCCCTACCAACAACTGTTAACCTACTTTTGCTAAATGGAAATAAAGTGTATTTTCATTTTAATTCACATATGGTGAGGAGAACAAGCCACTCCTAATTCTGCCATTGTAAGGTGCCTTTCAATATAGCTGAATTTGGAAGTGGGGAGTGGAGAAACAGGGACGAAAGATTTGCTTGAAAAACTGGTACCAGGACAGAAATCGTAAAGAATTGTGAAAATACCTCTACTATCCTTCCTATCTTCCTATGCCCCCTTCCTCTTTGCTCTAGCTTCTGCATTTCTCATTCTAAGTGCTTCTTCATCAGGGTGGAATTTTGAGTGGCTACATACCAACCTAGAGCTACACCACTAATTAGAACTACATGATGAATGACCAACTTTTTCATCAGAAGTACGTTGGGAAGGCCACACTGTTTGTACGTTAATGTCCCTAGCACCTTACTACTGGTTACGGTTCTTTTAATTATTTTATCATAATTGAAGTGTATTAAAAAGCCAGTATTTTCCTTTGCAAACATGTACATTTTTAAAGCCAAAGCTATCGTCAAAAATATACACACGGTATTTTATAGGTGCCAATGATAAAATACAATCCTGTGAATGGTTTTGGACAAGTTGCTCCCAGAAGCAGGCCCCCAAAAGTCTGTACACATGCCAGAGAAATTAGTTCTCTCTTTAATGATCTATCCAGGAGTGAAGTAATCGAGTGTATCATCAACTTTCCAGGTGGCCTTGCCAAGTCAGTAAGTCAACGTCAAGAAATCTCATTAGCACCTACCTTTCCAAGTCACAGGAATAGGTGACGGTGACCCAGGATGAGGTTCACAGTGACTGGAGCCCGTGAAAACTTTTTTTAAAGCATCAGTTCAAGAGATCTTTTAAAATTGTCCCAGAAATTTATTAAAAAACTAATTCTTGCTTGCTTGTAGTTTATTTCCTACCTATTTAATAAACAGAGGCCCCTAAATAGAATGGTAAAGAAACTAGGAAGTAGAACAGTCGTTGCTGAAATAAGGTCATATACACACACATGCCTGTATAAAGAACACTAACACCAGAAAAAGATGACTAATAAAAAGAAGAACCTCTCTAAGGTCAGAGCTGACCATAGTTTAACCACTACCTAGCCCTCTTCCTGGCTCATAGTAAGGTCAGAGTAGTTATAACCGCTTATTGAAAAGGTTCACTATTTTCAGCCCAAGTCTCCCAGGATTTAACTCACTTCAGATCCCCAATTGCCATTTAATAAGCTTCATTACACTTAGAACCAATCAAGAAGATCCTGACTAACCTGCATTACAACTGAAATTTTACTTCCACCCTTTTCCCAGTTGAAGGTGATTTCAGGCACCTGAGCAGCGCCGAGCCTCCCAAAACGGTGCACGAGGCCCTGGGCATTCAGTATGCGATCCAGCAATTCACAGATTTTTAACAGGGTCTCAAGCCCAGGAGTGAAGGGGCAAGTCCATATTTACCTGCCTGACTTAGCCTCTGCAGGTGGTTGAGTGAAACAAGACAAAAAAATGTTTTAATCCATGTAGTGACAAGGGCTGTCGGGACTGATCAGACTGTGACACTGAGAGAGTCAGCAGAACCAGTGGCCCCCACACACCCTTGTGGCCCGTGCTGCCTGCAGGGGCCGAGGTTAGATCAGCAGCCAGTGCAGGTGCAGCCACACGTGAGCCCTAAGAGAACAGTGACCTTGACATAAACACACGGTAGAAATTGCCTTCTGTCTTGCATTCACAGCTACACTAACTTGCGGGCATGACAGTTTAACCCTAACATTTCTTCTGGCTTTGTCTTAAATGACTGCTTTTTAAAAAAAATCTCAGCGTACTTCATTTTCTGGTAAAGTGCATTTCTCATGCTGCACGTAAAATGCACATGGAAAAAGGACTTTTTAGTCCTCGGCATGTCAGCTGTGACCCACCTCCTATCTGGCTTCAGGGAGAACAAGAGACGTCTCTGGCTCTTCTGAAGGCTGCATGGCTGGCCTTTCTGATGTTTTAATAAGTCCCCTCAACCTGACTGTAAAAGGAAATGGTACACATGCATGAGTATATGAGTGTTTTTGAAAGTTTACATGAAATAGCTCTGCACAGAAGAAATATATCTTAGCCCTAGGTGGCACCCAAAGAGTCCGAGATCACCTTATTGGCTCTCTAATCACTAATTTCAAAGTGACAAGCCTTTGTTGGCTGTTCTAGAGCCTGTATGGACAGCTTTTAAAAACATATTCCTCACAAAATTAAAGAATGAAAGTAGGAAAAGTTAAAAGAGTCAAAATAAAATGTTTACAAGGCTATTGCCTTAAAACATCATCTTTCTCGTATGACCTACGTGTTTCTAATTACTTTTCGATTAGACTAACTACATTTCTGAAATGTACTTATTTTGAAATGTTTAGCCTAAATATTTCCTTGGATCTTCATACGGCATATTCAGTTACTCTTTGCATGGATCATTCATTAATCTTTTCATTTTAAATATTGCATCTCAGAAATGTAAAAGGCTGTCCGGCCCATGTAATTTCCCTGTACCATGTGTCTGTGATATTGTCAAGCTTAAATTATCTGGCCTATTTTTGAAAAGTGAATATGGCCATGTCTTTTCTCCTTTATACACAACTTGTTTACCTGTAACCTTCAGCGTATGTATCACCTGGTAGAACAGAGCCAAAAATGCAACATCACCTGTACCGCTCATAATTTTGTGAAGCTTTTTCCAATCCTGAGTGTTTAAATGCCCTCGCTCTTTAAAAGAAATCCTAGCCAGACATCTGCATGTCGTTCTATTTCGATTCAACTCACGTCTCACTTTTTTGTCTTCAATCCCTTTTAACCTCTCCGCACGTGTTCTCTGTGTCCCCTCCCCACCCCACCCCACCCCCCCACCCCCGGTCTGGTTTATCCACACCCTGTGTCGTCTCTGTGTGACGCGGTCATCGACACAGTGCATGCAGCACGCCGTCCGCCATGGACGGCAGCAGCGGACGTAGCACCCCTTCCTCTGTCAGCACCATCAGTGCTATCTGCCCAGGTGACTTGAAAGTTGCTGCTAAGATGGCCCCTAACATTCCTTTGGAAATGGAGCTTCCTGGTGTGAAGATTGTACATGCCCAGTTTAACACACCTATGCAGTTGTACTCAGAGGACAATATCATGGAAACACTTCAGGGTCAGGTTTCGACAGCGCTAGGGGAAGCCCCCCCAATGAGGTAATTTGAGTCTTTTCAAACCTCGGGCATGCTAACCAAACACGTGGGCAGCGTCAGCTTCACGGGTGTCTTTTTACATTGTCTTACCTCAAAGCTGTGGGAAGAGCTTGGAAGAAAGAATACTAAGGACTTGTTTTTTGCAAATATCTAGGCCTCCTGATAAAGATGATTTGAAGAATTAACTAAGTAGAGCTTTATGTGACCTATCGTAATAAACTGAAATCACGGAAGGACCAAATGTACAGTATATGTACTTGGCAAATGTCTGGTACAAAGTGATCACAATCTAGGATACTCTGTTTCTCTCCTTTGGGGGGTCCAACATTGAGAAGGGGCGGGAGGTCCAGAGGAGTTTTAAAAGAGGTGATAGTTTTCTAATGGCACCTTGTGAAGAGGGAATTATTTTTCCATTTAAAAATGTCTGCCATGAATAAGGGTTTACAAGTGATTATCTCAAGCTATTAATGTAGATATTTAATTTCCAAAGGTCTCTGTTTTGACTAATTTCTTCTTTAGTATAAATATTTGTTCAAAGGACTTTTGCCATCAAGTTTTTTTCCAATTAAAAAAGTATCAGAAAATCATATTACTTTTCTCAATATTACAGAACCACTTGTTATAACTTAAAGCAATACAGTGCTTAAGAGCGCTGTGTGCCAATATCCCAAAGCTATCTCTCGGGATGAACACAATAAGATAATAATAGCATACTGTAGCTCAAAGCCATTTTGCAAGGAAATTCAGATATATTAGATGATTATTTCCATATATAATATAGGTAATAAAATTATGTATGATAGCAACTACCTCGTCCAGATAATGCAATTAAATGACATAAAATAATAAAGCATTTTGTCCCTGACATGTAGTTTTAAAAATGCCTGTGGCATTTTTAATTGCTCATCATGAACATAGTTGTAGACAGTTCATTAAAATAAAGCTTCTATTGTTGGTGTAAATGAATTATAATATGGCTGTTTAGGAAATGTAGTAATAGTTCAAATAACTCACATGTATATGTAAGTTTCTATATTATCTGCGTTCAAGCATCAGCAATTTGAATTTCTTCAATTTACAAGCAAAGTGATACCTTTGTTTCCAGGAATTAACAAAGCCAATTAATCTTAAAAACAAAATCAAACAATATACTTTCCATGTAAGATCAGAAAGGAATCTGAATTTAAGGACAATCTTATGACAGAATAACTGAGCTGGGCTTACTCCTGAACTTTTCTATCCTGTGTATGTTGTCTTTTTTTGAGAAAAAGTTTATTTTGTTCCTATTCATAATTATACATCCATCAGCCACAAGTCTTTTTTTTTTATTATTACTATTACCTAACATTTTGGTTGCCCTCCAAAGTATTTTGCCAGATGGAGCAGTGCTGATGTGACCCCGGGGTTAACTAAGGACATTTTGAAGGCAGCCCGTAGGAGGAAACATTATTTGTTAACTATGATACAGGTTAGCTTGGAAATGCTGCATCTCTGCTCAGGAGTCACCGCAAATGCAGTGAGTCCTGCTCACTGATGTCTTGTGGCTTCTCGCACGTGGGTTGCCTCACACACTCCTGATGCGGCTCTGCTGCCACATTGTGTTTCAGCGAACCCACGGCCTCAGTGCCCCCCCAGTCGGACGTGTACCGGATGCTCCACGACAATCGGGATGAACCTGCTCAGCCTCGCCAGTCAGGCTCCTTCCGGGTGCTCCAGGAATTGGTTGATGACGGCCCCGGTGAGTCCCCGTGAACATCTGCGGTCACATTCTTGCAGGCAGGCTACGGGGAGGGGAAGACAGCGGACAGCCTGGGGAAGGAAGTCTAAATACCAATTTTATCCAGAAACCAAATGCACCTTTGCCCCGAAGGATCTGGGTGGTGACGGGTTTAGGAAAGGAGCTTCCAGAACATGTCCAAGCAGCCAGCCAATTGGAAGAAAGGCACCAAACACAAACTCCATCCACATGGTCAAGGGCTATCTGAACTTACACATTTTAAATAGAGTTTTAAGTGGACAACTGCAAAATTACTCGAGTATCATCATCAGAATTTAAAAATAACGTAATGAGCCCTCAATATGTTCCAAATTCTGTGCTACGTACCTTGCCTGCATTATCACTTAATTCTCACAATAACTCTGAAGGAGGAGCCATTATTTTCCCTGTTTACACATGAAAAACTGAGGCACAGAGAGGACGCACTTGTGCGAAGTCACACAGCCACCCAAGCGGAGCTGGGTCTGCAGCCTCCTGCTGTTTGCAGGGCTCCTGCTCCTACCTATGTTTTCCACCCCCAGAAGAGATGCACTGTCCTTCCAAAGTTGCACAGAAGTGCAAAATGCCCCCTTAGGATGGCTATTATCAAAAATAAAGGCAAAATGACAAGTGGCGTGAGGATGTGGAGACATGAGAACCCTCGTATGTTGCTGATGGGAAGGTAAAATGGGGCAGCCACTGCGGGGCAGTTCCTCGAAGAGTTAAACACCGAGTCACCACGTGACCCAGCAGTCCCACCCCCAGGTGCACACCCAAGGGAACTGGAGGCGGGGACTCAGACACGCCTACACCGATGTCTATAGCAGCGTTATTCGCCACAGCAGAAAGGGGGCAACAACCCGAATGTCTGTTGATAGATGAATGGATAAACAATATGCATGCGATGGAGTATTATGCAGCCTTAAAAAGGAATGAAATTCCAATCTGTGCTGCAACATGGATGAAACTTTACAACTCTCTAAGCGACATAGCCAGACACCAGAAAAGATGAATGTTGTGTGATTCCACTTCTATGAGTGTGAGGTTCCTAGAATAGACAAGTTCCAGAGGCTGAAAGAGCAATAGAGGTAGCCACGGTCTGGGGAGGAGAGGGTGACGGGGAGTTTTGGTTTAATGCCTACAGAGTTTCTGTTTGAGATGAAAACAAGTCTAAAAATGGGTACAGGCAATAATTGTATAACATTGTGAACGCACTTCATGCCACTGCATTACACCCGGCAACAATTAAGATGGTCGATTTTATATTATGTATATTTTACCACAATGAAAAGAAATGCAAACGCTCCCTGCTCCTTTGAGCGTTTTGTAACAGCTCCCTACAACAACAGCAATTGTGACCGAATTCTGTTTTGTAAGGGCCTATTTCAGAACGAGGTACACTTGAGCTGCTCCTACCCCTTTTGAAATGATACTATGGCTGCAGCTTAAGAGTCCCTTGGGTTAAAGGGCACACCCCAAAATAGAAGCGAGTACAAGCTGGAGCCAGCTGTTCCTCTGCCGTAAATGGAAACACTTTGTTTCTCAGATGACCGTCCCGCTGGGACTCGGAGTGTGAGGGCTCCAGTTACGAAAGTCCACGGTGGCCCTGGCAGCACACAGAAGATGCCACTCTGTGACAAGTGTGGGAGTGGCATTGTGTAAGTTTCTCTTTTTTAAAGATTTATCTTTTTAGTTTTTAGAGAGGGGAAGGGAGGGAGAGAAACATCAATGTGTGGTTGCTCCTCGCACACCCCCAACTGGAGACCTGGCCTGCAACCCAGGCATGTGCCCTGGCTGGGAATTGAACTGGTGACCTTTCACTTTGCGGGATGATATCCAACTAATTGAGCCTCACCAGCCAGGGCTAAGTTTCATTTTTAACCCAGGAATTCCCTATAAAACTTGGTAGCAGCTCTCTATTTCTATTCATTGACTTGAAATACAACATGTACCACATACCATACTTTGACCAGAATTCCTTAGATGCACCCTAAAATGGGCACATAATGTAAGTCAGCAATCTTGACTTATAATTTCAGATTATTCTCATGGAAATAAAATTGTCCAAAGTATATTTTTAAAATCATGTCCAAGAAACAAAACTACCCTTCAAGAAGCCCTCCCTTTACTAAGGTACATAGGCTTCGAGTAGTTCCTTTTCTGTATAAACCCAGGGAAACAAATACAGTGGCCATCAGGATGTTACTAAGACACATTGTCTTTACCAGTTTCTTAAGCTGCACAAATATTCCAACATAATTTTTTAAAATGCCGTCAGCTCCCATTTTGAGGGTCTTTACGTTTGAACACCCACTCTTGCTAGTTCAGATCTTCCAGTGACCCGTCATGGCTACCTCCCCCCTGCAAGTGCCCCACCTGGCCACTTCTCCCGTCCCTTTGCACTGTCCTGCTGCCGTGATCTCCCACACAGAGGCAGCGCCCGTCCAGTTATCCAGGGTCCATCCCAGGAGGGCAGTGGGCCGTCTGGGCCACCAGGGCACAGAGTGATCAGAGGGACTTTCAGTTGTGGGGACCAGGGGTCCCCGACCTCGTGGCTGTGGGCCAGTACCAGTCTGGGCCTGTTAGGAACCGACCCCGCCCAGCAGGAGGGGAGCTTGAATGTGATGTGTTTGAATCATCCCCAACCATCCCCAACCCTCAGTGCGCGGGAAAACTGTCTTCCCCCAAACCGGTCCCAAAAAGGTTGGGGACCGCCGGTGAAGACAACATCCTTGGCCAGAATCGGAACCCTCTGTAGAGATATGTCTTCCTCTTTCAAAGAGACAGTGGGGAGAGATCATGAAGTAAGAGCATCTAACTTTCATGTCAACCACTTGTCTGAGAAATCTGAAAAATGTTCACATCAGAGAGAGCCGTGGGACGGTTCATCCTAAGTCATCTTGGGTCTCCCTGACAATTACATCAGTGTCACCACTGTGGACCTAGTTTCCTGAATGTGAAACAGACACCGCCTGCCTCATCTGTAGTTGTCACCTTTGTCCCAGGGTTGGGGCTTTGTAGTTTTGACCAGATCTCCTGTTTCTCCGCAGCGGGGCTGTCGTGAAGGCGCGGGATAAGTACCGGCATCCCCACTGCTTTGTGTGTGCTGACTGCAACCTCAACCTCAAGCAAAAGGGCTACTTCTTCGTGGAGGGCGAGCTGTACTGCGAAACGCACGCGAGAGCCCGCACGAGGCCCCCAGAGGGCTACGACACAGTCACCCTTTACCCCAAAGCCTAGGTCCCCAGCAGCACGCCCGCACGCACGCACACACGCGCACTCACACAGAAAGGCATGAATGACGTTGGGCCGAGGAAGAGCACCCTGCTGAGTGCAAAGCTAAAACCTAGGCGTTCAGATGTTTCTCATACTGCGTGTGTATTCAGGAGAAGGAACGGGAGGCGAAAGCTTGCTACAGCACAAACATACTTTCCGCTACGTTTTGCAACTCTTTTTCTCTTTGGGGCTAGCAATAACCGAATGACATTGAAACCAGTAATGTTTTTTTGTATGTCATGTTTCACAACTGAAGTTGATATGATGACCATTGAACACGTAAACATCAAGCTACTTGGGGGAGTCTCATTGTAGCAATTGTAGTCAGCACCAAACGATCATCTTGTATTCTAACACAACCTGCAGCTGCCTGTTACTGCTTTAACCACTGAAGTGCATGTCAGGGGGAAATTCCCTGGATTTCGCTAGTTTCATATGCAACAATTGTACCACTGGATGCAACATGCATAAGAAACACATAAAACATTGAAAAAATACCCAACGCAGTGTCACTCAATGAATTCAGCTAAAACCAACATTCCAGTGAGAGGGCCCATTTGTATGTACTGGCTCAGGTATTTTAAGAAAATGTGGCTTCCTTAGCTTGTAATACTCATTTACTCTTTCTTAGGTGCCCACAATTCCTGCTGATAGGAGGGGCGTTTAAATTTGCTAGTTGAAGGTAATGCGGTCTCTTTCAGATTAAAGCAGTTTCTTTTGCTTTGAAATAGTCTCTTTCATTTTAAAATATCTCGTTCAGATAAATACTCAGTCAGAGTCAAGGGTCCGACTCCATCAAGGCTGTTTCTTTGTGCTCAGAGGTTGATCTCCACCTCATCCTCCTCAAGATAGGACCCCCAAGAGGAGACAGTTTAGGGGGCCTCCTGAGGGAGGGAAGGGCTTCTGGTCCCTTGGGGTCTAAGGTTCCCCCCTGCCATGCTCTGTTTTCTCGGCATAGTTGGGACTAGACAATAACCCCATCTCTACCAACGCCTCCAAAAGCAGTGGGTCAGCCCTCCCTGGAGTCAGATGAGACCTCCAGGAAAGTTCTGGCCTGTCCTACGGTGGGGCTGTGACAATGCCCCTGGCATGTCTTATCTATTTCCTATGCTCTTCACTGGGGACACATGGGAACTTCTGCAACTGTCCCCTCCAAGGACAAACATGAGGAACCGGCAGAGTGGGGAGGTGGAAACCACCTCTCTCCCCCTTGTCTCACAACCTCGTCACAAAGTCACCTCCAGCCTACTGCAAATGCTGCCCACGGGCCTGGTTCTCCTGTCGTCTGAAATGAGAGATAGGGCACAAGTACTGCTCCGGGATTCTCCCAAACGTCACCAATATCCCTGATGCTGACTTGTCTTGGGTTTCAATCCAGTGGAAGGGGCCAGAACACCTGCCTGGCGGCTGCCAGCATTTAACTTCACAGTCGGAACCCATGCACCCAAAACAGAAATTCATTAACAGAGCTACAGAAATAAATAAGAAACTTGGAGGTCAAAGACATGAATGGATCCAAAATGCATTACATTGTTGGTTCTGATGTTATTTTAAAGTATTTTGATGTGGGAAAGATACAAACTTAAAAATTTAGAAGCTAGAGAGCAAATGAATGATAACTGACCCAGAAAACCCGAGAAAGTTAAATGCAAAGCATCAGTGGGGAAAGCTGAAAAGCAACCCAGTTCCCCATCCAGAATCTTGAAAAGGCATGGGGACTGACGGACTGGAGGGTAAATGTGGAGTTACCACCACGAGGAGGCATCGGTAGAAGCTGTGGGAGGAGCACCTAACCCCAGGGCTGTCCCCATTCCGCCCCACACTGTCACACACCCCAGGTCGAGACCCAGCGGAAGTCTGCGCGGTAGAATCTGCAGAGGTTAACCCAGCCCCTCTGACCTGGGGCAGGGGGCCCAGGGGAGAGCACGTGTCCCCCACTGAAAAGGGTTGCACGTTAAGTGAGAATGAAAGACTCGCGACAAAAGCGTTCACCTGCTCACCGTCAGTCAACCGCACAGACAGCCCTCATCTGACCCCAGCGCCTTGTTCGGGAGCAAGGGCATTCCCCAGGCTTCAGTCTGCCACAGCGAGGAGCTCTGGATCCTCTCCGCAGAATGCGAAACCTTCCCACCTCGGGAGGCTGTTAATCCCCTGGCTGCCTGGTCCGAACCACGCCACTGCTCTGTTCCTCAAGCCCTCTTTGAGCTTATTTTTCCCACTCAGTCTCTCTCTCTCTCACCGACTCACTCTCCTCAGCGTGCAAACAGGCTCAAAAACTCACCATGCTAAGAATATCTCTCACCCAAACACCTGTGCCTTCTCAGGCTACCTCCCTATTTCTCTATGTGGACCCCTTTGGCACACCCAAGGACTTAGAGTTAGACCGACTTGACTTTCTCAGTATCCCCACCATGCTGCTATTAATAAGTCTTCTTAAAGTGGCAATCAGCTTCTTAAGAGCCAAAGCTGGTGACTGTCCTTGGTGAGTTGCAGGGTTCATTCTCCTATATAGACATTAGCAGGTTACAATGACCACCAGAGGAAACTTAAAGAAGGCTGGGTGTGGAGCTCAGGCCCTCGAGCGGCCAGTGGCCCACAACCCACCCAAGACTTCCTAAGTCACCAGCATATAGGGAGCCCCCCTCTCTGACCAAAGCACTAGCCTTACGACAAATGCCTCAATTGGTTACATCTCAGGAGAGGTTTGGTTATTTTTGTGTGTCCTACAGATCTCAGCTATGATTAGTGAGAGCCTTGCAGTCTCAGGATTCAAGATCTTCTGAAGCTAAGACACCCAGAAGTATGTTAGCCGGCTGACGCGTTGCTAAGAATAGCCCTTGCCCAGCCTGTTTGGGTGCAGGGCTCACAAAGCGGTTCCAGATTCTCGGATCCGCAGCTGCTGGTCAGCAGGTGAAAGCGCATTCTCTAAGAGGAGCTACTATTTGAAGATTCTGAAATATTGTGACTCAGAGATGTTTTCTTAATTGGCAGTACAGCCTTTAATTCTGTCCTTTGGCAATGAACTTCACAATCAAAGAAAACTCAGACACTGTCAGGGCAGTGGTAGCACCACTGACACCTGTGACCCGACAAAGCACACCCCACTGTCCACCTGCTCTGAGGCCAAATGGATCAGCAACAGGAGCTCCACACCGAGAAGGCCGTGCCGGCGAAGTGTGATGTCGCATCAGGAATCAGGAACTTTAAGCTATAGCATTAACTATATTTACCTCGATACCCTTGTAAAACTTAGATGAAATGTTGTCCTGTCACCTAGAACTATAATTTGTCCTGGGGAAAAAAAATTAAAACAAACTGATTTGGGCAAAACCAGGGTCTCGGAATCAGGAAGCTGAGTGCTGCCCAGTTACAGAGTATTTGTTTGGAAAGTTCCTAACCTTCCCGTGCCTCAGTTTCCCCCCATGCAAATCTGGGCAATATAAGCAAGAACATATCACTAAAAGCTCAGCACTGGGTTTCTAATTACCTCAGGAAGGAAGGAAATTTAACATCCCCCAGAGAGAGTGCCTTGATTCTAAACTTTTGTTTATTGACTTGAAGTGGGATGATGACCCAGTCCGTGTCCCAGGAGCGGGAACAAGGACAGGTGGCCCCGGCAAATGCAATGCACATTTTGCCATATCTCTCTGAATACCAGTGACCCATCATTTCCATGCATTAAACACCTGCGTGCTGTCGAAGATGCTGAGTGCCCCACAGCAGGCAAAGAGCCTGGGAGGGTCTCACTCAGGAGAATGGGGTTTTCTCCACGTTGGAATCTAAAGATTTCACTACACAACTCCCTTTGTCTAATTCTAATGCATGTTCTTGGCAAGCAAATAATCATTTTACTTGACTTGAGCAACTTGGCAATGAGGAAATTAGGGGTCGTATACATGGGAACAGAGAAAACTAGAAAGAACCTCGTGATGTTAGATAAGAACTGGAGGTATCGTGAACTCAACAGAGATAAACAGATACAGAAATAATAAGGATGCGCATGTGTGCCTGTTTGTGTGAATGTGCATACACACACGTATGCAGGCATTCCCTAGCTCTGTCCACTGAGATGGTCTGAGAGCAGCTACACCCGGATAGCAACAAGCATGCCTCGCACTCACACTCTGGCTGCTAAAAGCCACTCTCCTCTAAAAGAAACCCAAGTTCCTTGGAGAAACGGCCAGTGTACAAGCCGGGGCTGCGGGCAAAGTACAGGAGGGGAGCCTGGGACACCTGGGTGTGCTGAGAAACTGAAGACGTGCTGTAGTACTGAAGGAGAGGTGTCAAAAGTACACAGAAGCCAGCTGGAGGAACTCCACTGCCCCCATCAGGGGGATTTCAGCGCTGTAGCAATCATGGCCATGACAGACGATGACCCACTCTAACCCGCTGAATGAAAGAGGACATGCTGAGTCCACGAACTGAGTAAAGAGACATGTCACGACAACCACATGCATGCGAGACTCTGGACTGGATCCTTTCACCTTTATAAAGGACGTTATTGTGAGAATGGGTGAAGCTGGAGTGGGGTCTGAGGGTTAGATGGTACTAATGTATCAGTGCTAACTTCCAATTTTAATGGCAGTGTTGCGAGCATGGTTGAAGAGTGTCCTTGTAAGAGACACATTAATGTATTCAGGAGTAATGAGACACTGTGTAGCCGTTTGTTGTTTTTTTGTCTACATTTTCCCTTCGAAAGCTGTAATGGTTGTTATTGCAAAATGAATATTTACTCATTTAAAATGCTTCCTTAAAGAGCGCATTTTCTCAGCGGCAGAAAGACTGGCAGCAGCCAGCCCCAGCTTCCCAGCCAACGCCCATGTCTAGCGAGGGGTTTGCCCAGGTACTAGGAAATTGGCACCTTGGAAGAAGGAGGGCCAGCGCCTCTGGGACAGCTGTCACGTGTATATTTTAGTACATCGAGATTTCAAGTTCATTGCTGGTAATGGGGGTCTTCTTTTCGGCGCGGCAAACAAAAGTCCCTTACTGCTCTGATGGGTGGGTTGAAACTGGAGGACGCAACCAGAGCGAAACAATGAAATTGTGGTCAGAAAGAAGGCAAAAAGTTCCTCCTAGGTGTGTGTCTGGCTGTCTCCAAACAGTCCCGTCTCAACACAGTTTCGATCCGACAAGTCCCGGGTCAGCGGGGAAGGCGCGGGGAGGAACAGGCCCTGGCAGATTGTCCCCGGGCCTGGGAGAGCGCAGCAAACCGTGGCACCTTCTCCCCGCGCAGCGGTCCCGGAGCGGCTCTGGCGGGTCCTCCCGGACCCAGAACCTCTGATCCAAGCGCGCACCTCCCTCCCCCCCTACGCCCACCCAGGCTCTTGCCCACGTGCGCGCGTGGCCACCAGGCCACCTCGTCACCAGGCAACGGGCTGCCCCAGAGCGAAGCAACCGAGCGGAATGTGGGGGGGAAGGCAGTTGGGAAGCAAAGAGAGCTTGAGCAGCAGCAATGAGCCCCGGTAAGAACCCGGAAGGGGCGCTGTCCCTTGATGGGGACCCGTGGGCGGTGGGCCGGTGGCGGAGGGCGCCGCCTCCCCCAGACCGACCCCTTCATCTCCTAGAGGGGTCCGGTCTGGAGTACGATCGTCTGGACCTGCCCGCCTCACCCGAGAAGAGCGCCGCCTCCACCCCTGCGCCCGGCGACACGCTCAGCCGCTGGCTGCCGGGACAGGCCGCCGGTGCGCGGCCCCACTGCGCCCTCCGACGGCCGCCTAGGGCGTCGGCGCACCGAACCCTCCAGCCTCGCCCCACCTTCTGCGGGCAAAACCAAAAGCCAGATCTGGTTCTGTTACAGAAACGCATCATCAGGACAAGGATGAAGTTGACTGTGTTCTCCTTTCGGCGTCCAAGATCCTCAGTTCCTCTGCGGGCGCACAGGAAAGTGGTGGCAGTGAGACAGGTAAAACCTCCAGGACCAAAGCTCCGAGGGCGGCGAGAAACGGCTGCCCCTTTCACCACAGGCGGCGGGTAAATTGCGGAAACCCACCGACACATATGCACTTCAGCTCACGACTATGTGGTACTAGTAATGGCAAAAACAACACGGTACTTGGTGCCAGATATTGTGCAACGCATTTCAATGTATCAACTCATTTAACCTCACAACAACCCCATGAAGTAGGTACTACCATTACCCCCATATGACAAGTGAGGAAACAGAGAGGCTAACGAACTCTCCAAGGTCACACAGGCAGCAAGTGAGAGAGCCCAGTATTCAGCGGGGTAGATCCAGAGTCCAGGCATCCAACACCACCCTAGACAAGCCTGGGTCTCTCAATACCGAGTAAGAACTGCTGACATTTTAGAGACACTACAAAGATACATACTTTTTCCAAAAGCAATACTTTTTATAGTAAATATTTGTGGACTACAGGATATTCCGTGGGGAGGGTGTTTGAAATGACCAAAGAGCTTGTTTTTGAGCTGCACGTGAACCATGAGTAAAGTGTGTGTAAATACTCAGCTGGGGAAAGCTGAGAACCTCGGAGCCTCCCCTCCTGAACAGAAGCCACAGGCTGCACATCTCTCAGAAGCGCCTGATGCTCAGCGTGACGTGCCCGGGAAGATGCAGGATGCTGTGCGTGGAAGGCACTACGTGGACCGACAGGCCACACTTGGACGCCCAGGTGCACATGACCTACGCATGGTACCCGGGTGACCCAAACAGCGGTGCTGAGAACCAGAAACCGGCAGTCAGCACGAGGATTCTGCACCTTCCTGAACCCGGGAGCATCACAAATGCCTTGTCAAGGGCGCTGGGAGAAGGGGCTAGCTCAGCCAGGCCTCTGCAGACAAAAGCCAGCTGGACGCCCAGGGATCACTGGGGTGGGCAGCATCACTGTGGAGGCCAGCAGGAACGCGCAGCAGGCCGGTGTCCCGACCTCTTCCTCCCGGCTCCTCCGCACCCCTCCACCCATGAGGACATACAGGCATCCCCAGCAACCAGGAGGGGTCATGGGAACTGGTGAACAGAGGTGGAAGAGGCCTCAGAGAGAGTTTAGACACTGAGTCAGCTCAACACTTACCTCCAAGGGAACATTTACGGTCAGCAGGGGCAGAGGTTCTTTTATTTGGCAAGATGGTGTGAGGGAGAGTTAGGGCTCCGGAGAAAGACACCAGCATTTGTGGAAAATGCACTTGCATGTCAAATAGCACCTAAGCTTGAGAGTTACAGCTTTTCTTGCCCAAACACAGTGGTTACAAGTCCTGGATCCAGCAAGGCAGGTTCAACAATTGACAGATTTTCTAAGTCAGGCGCCGCCAAGGATGACAGTGATTTCCTGCCTACAGCTAACGGTTGAGTCAGCAGGTAAGACTTTGTCCCCCCCTCCCCTTTCTGTTTTTCTATGTATGCTTCACTGTCACCAAGGACTCATGTCCTGAGTACTACAGAATTTTGGCCTGATTTGCATAAATAAAGCTGAGTTACAAGAGCTTGTGTAAAATTTCTGAGGTCTCTTTGGTTTTAAAAGAACAAAAAGTAAATAAAACATACATCAAACATAAATGAAAGTAAAAGAACAAGTAGTTAGTCTAACCAACCCTCGATGTATTGGCACAGGGATGTGCAGGAGACTTCGAACTTCAAGATGCCCAGTGTGTAGTTCTGAGTGCCCCTGTGCCCCCCAAGCCTTCATTCATTCATCCATCCAACACATATTTTTGAGCAAGCGCTGTCCTAGGTGCTGGAGATCCAACAGCGAACAAAACACAGACAATCCCTGTCACATGAAGCATGCCTCCTTGTCAGGGTAACAAAGGATACTAAGTGAGAGATGGAAGTAAACCCTTTTGGGAAAGTAAGGCATGGAGGGGTCAGGGAACTCAGAGGTGGGTGGGCAGTGTGTGTGCAGTTCTATTTTAAGTAGGGTAGGGGCAGTCCTCACTAAACAGGTGACATCGGAGCCAAGATGCAAAGAGAGGAAAGAGTGATCAATGCAGAAGTCCAGGGCAAGGGCATGGCCAGCAGAAAACAGTAACTGCGAAAGCCCTGAGGCAGAGGCATGCCCGGTGCGTCTGGGAACAGCCAGAGGGCCGGGAGCAGAAGAGCAGAAGGGGAGGGGAGGAGAAGAGTTCAGAGAGCAAACTGGGGAGGGGCTTGGCACTTCCACGTGAGGATTTGGGGTGTTATTCTGACCACAACCAGGTGCCTCAGAGAGCTGTGAGCAGCCACCCTCCTCTCCATCACGAGTGGGACTTTTAAACTTAGAGGATCACCACTGTATGGATAATGCCCTTGCCTCTGCAGCGACAGTGAAACATTGCCTGAGCGTGCTCTGTGGACCGAGCACTGTGCTAAGGGATTGACCTGGAGACTGGACACTGCCAAGAATTATCCCTCATGGTGGGTGTGATTCCAGCCCGCGGTTCCCACAGCAAGACCTCGGGCAGATGGCGTCCCACCTCCCAAGGCTTTGTAAAACAGTCACTTCCAGGAATGAATCGTAGTTGTCATAGCAAGACTCAGTATTTCAACCCGAGAATGACAAGGCTTTGAGTACAGAGTGTCTTCGGATCATATAAAACTCATCTGTTAGCGACACGTGCTGCACATTTGATAGTTTCTGTGAACACTGAATATGACATAATCTTCTGTAAGCTTCCGAATAAATTCCCCATACCTTTACTTAAGGACCTCAAAAGCTGTTTCACTGGTAATTATTTTGTTTTTCACTTCTGACACTTAAGTATGAAACAGCTAGAGAAGTTGAGATTAATATAATATGAATAATATGTACAATAATATTCTTGCCTTCCCAAGAGTATACGCTTCTTCAGGGCTGGGACCTAATCTTCTACTTCGTCTGCATAGCTCCCGGCCCTGCACACAGCAGGATCTCAATGACCGGCCACATGTGGTTGTGTCCTCTGTCCTGTGACTCTTTGATAATCTCTCCTCCCATTCTAGGGTCACATGATTCTGCATGGTTTTTTAAGTAAGTATTGCTGAGTTTTAAAATTGTCTTTCCTTTGGGCATAAGCAGCAGTCATAAGAAACTCTTAAGAAAAAGAAAATATTGTTTTAACAGCTTTTAAAAGTAGAACCAAGTCCACCTCTCTGCCTGCTCTGTGTCTTCACCAAATCATCTGAACGTTGCTGGGGAAAGCACGCCTTTCTGAGTCACACCATGGATCTCAGTGCTCTTTGGAAAACTTACTTTGCTTCCCAGAAAATGCTTTTTCAAACCCTCTCCAAGATACTATTTCACTCTTCTCGTGTCAACACCTCTCGCCTCTGCCCCTCAACGTGTGCCCTGGTCTCACTCCACAGGGAAAACACTGAAGCAGCCAACCCAAACTCCATCACCCTCTGCCCTCAAGTCTGCGGTCCCACCTCTCCCACCTACCCCGGTGCCCACATCCAAGGTCACTGCCTCCAGGTCCTGTCTCTCCTGGCATTCTCAAGCCCTCAGCTTCTGCAGTTCGCCTCCCTCACTCTCCAGAATTATTCTTCTTCTCCTTCCCACCATGGGACTCCAGCCGCAAGCAGGCACACTAGAATCTCCCACGGTTAAAACGTCCTTCTTGATCTTACGTCTCGTCCAACACGTACCCTATTCCATTAGGCACTGTATTGCCTTCCACAGCAAAACTAGCAATTGGGTTGCCTGTCCCATTGTTGAACAGATCTTCTCAGTGCAGTCTCTTCTCCAGGCACTTCATTTGGGCTCTGTCCCTGTTGCCACACAAAAACTGACCTTACCCAGGCCAGCAGGGATGTCTCTACTGCCCAATACAGTGTTCAAACCACTCCCCAGAACCAGGGACTGGAACGGCCAATGGCCTGTTGACATCTCCACTTTGATATCTCACAGACAAATTAACTTCAATATATCTAAAAGTGTTTTCCCTAAACTACATCCTTACTCTGTTCTTTCACATCGGTAAATGACACCATTCATCCATCTGCTCTCACCAAAAACCAGAGGGTCTTCCTTCATTCTTGTCTCCTGGCCATGTCTAATCCTCCAGCGATGCTGCTGGTTGCATCTCCAAAACACAGTATAAATCCACCTATTTTTCTCCCTCTCCCCCAGCCTGTTCTAGTCCACGGTACCCTGTCTTTCTCTTGGATTTCCCCAGCGGTCCTACAGTAGCCACCTCATCACCCTTTACCATGCCCACAGTGTCAGATCAAATCATCCTCCTGACTGAGACCCCTGATGCTTCCCTTCCTCTGCAAATAAAAGCCAGACCCCTCTGGCTGGTCCACGAGGCTCTATGTGACCTGGGCCAGCTCTCCCTGACTTCTTACCTTACCGAGCTCCCATCTGCTTGGTAAGTGCCAGCCGGTCGGCTTTCCTTCTGTTCCACAAACAGAAACCCGTTCTGCTTCAGGACCTCGCGGTCCCCTCTGCCCCCAGTCTTTGCCTACAGATGCTCGCACAGCTGGCCCCTTCCTAGGACACAGGAGTCCGATAAGCAGACGGGCCTTTCCTAACCAGCCTCACTCACGGTCACATTAGCTCATTTTCTCTGTGTAACTTGCCACTGTTTGACAGTATCTGGCTCACTCCTGTGACTGCGTTTTTCCCTGTCTGCTCTGTCAGACGTAGGCACCGTGGGAGCAGGGGCCTTGCTGCCTCATTTTCTGCCTTGTCTGCAAACCTCCAGCAGGGCCCACCGCAGAGTGGACACTCAGCGTTTGAGGGAATGCCCCGCCAAAACGTGAAAGCGGACTTAAGGCTAAATCATTAGCTTATAAAAACTCTCCTACACTTTCATGAAGAGATTTAGAGCCACACAAAACCACTAAAACATGAAACATGGCTTAAGGCTAAATCATCAACCTATAAAAATCTGTCTACGCTTGTACGTAGAGATTTTAGAGCCACGCAAGGTCCCAGGCCTCCCGCCCCCAGTACCAAATGAAATGAACAACAACTAAAAAAAAAGGCTAGAAAACCGATAAAACATCATCAGTAGCAACTGAAAAGGAAGGGGCACCTGCTCAGGACATAAAATGAGAAAGTGGAAGCCGGAGATCAAAACAGAAGATTGTGGCCAGGCAAACTCCAGCCTGGCTCCTAACTCAGCCTTGACCTTCAGGAGCAATTAAGCAAGTTGAAATACTCGCGAATGCCCCCCACCCCCTGCCAACGTGACTACAAAAAGAAGAGGAGATACGGTCTCTCTGTGGATCGGGGTCTGGGTGGTAGAGAGGAGCTGCTGCTAGAATGGATGGGAAAAGCTAGAAGCTCATCAACAGGCGTTTACTTGGCTTGAAGGGAAGAACAGGATCTGCATAGGGGCCCCGCCAGCCCGTGGAGTGGCCTCTGCGTGGTTCGGAAAAAGGTGCCCCCTCCTCCAGCTGGATTCAAACCCATGCAGAGTGCAGTTAACGGATAGGAGCCCAGCACAGGATGCCTCTCAGCCCTCAGTGCCCTTCTGGCCAGGAGCCTTGTGCAGTGAGCAACCTGCACAATTGCACAGGGCAACCCCAGCCCTGGACCCCATACTGTATTGAGGGGGTGATCCCCACCAAGAGAGCGTATCCCTATGGAAACAGGATACACCTCCCACTAGATTTCTAACAAAAGTCTCGGAACAACCACAGGGAAGCAGAGGTCACATCTTCCCAAAGACTTCACAGCCTTCAAAGCATCTCCCCTCCCCCCGGTCCTCTCACCAAATGGGGAGGCCACGGAAAAGTGCAAAGGAAAACCCACCAGCTCCTGAGAGCGGAGGGCCTCGGGGAGTACGACAAGATGACAGACACGCTGAACACGGGCCTCAGGGGGCCACGAGCCCCGTGAACAGCAGCAGTCTGGTAACTGCGCATGCCCTCTGTGGTGGAGAGAGAGGGATGGATGGAGGCTTTGGGGTGGAAGTGACAGGAAACCTAAGCCAGGATAAAAGCTCCACGTTCTTTCTTTACAATCTTTACTATATTCTTTGACTACATCTCTAGATCTCTTTTGGCCCAATATTTATTTGGTTTCCACAAAAGAAATCCTGTGTTGACCCTGGAACTTGCAGGTCGTGCTAAGGAGACAGAGGACTCTGCACAGAGATGGGAGGCCACGCTGCAGGTGCGGGGGGAGGAGGCGGGGTTCTGGGCAGCAAACCTGCGAGGGAGGGACAGGGTGGGGCTGGAAGTACTGCGGTTATAACCGCCCATCTTTGTGTTAACGCAGCCCTGTGGGAGCTATGGTTACAGAACAAAAACAAACCTTGTAAAACTTCACAGCATGAAAACAATATAACTAGCAAATATCGTGAAAGGAGGGGAGGCACTGTGGGAGGAGTATAATGCTAATTTCTCATACTTTACTCTCTTTCTGGGCAGGGAGTAAAAGGACACTGAGAACGATAGAAATGTCTGTTATTAAAAAACATTAAAATTCCAGTCTCTTAGTCCTTTTCCTGATAGATTTTCATTAGTTTAGAGTGGTCTCTTAAGACAATCTCTCATGTAGAGGGAAAAAATCTGAATACAGCATTAATTTGCAGTGTTTATTCTATTAAGTAAGTGTAATTTGTTTAAAAGTAGGAAGAATAATATGATCCCACTGTTCTAAAATCATTGTTTTTCCCTCCTATATGCACGGGGAGGGTGCGGACTCAAAATTAACAACGGTTCGCTCTGGGCCGTGGGATCCCAGGTGGCCCACTCTTTTTGGTTTGCATTTTGAGCTGTTTGAGTTCATCTGTGGAGGTTGTTTGGAGCCTGACAAGCTTTGAGCACCTTTGCTGCACAGCCCAGAGCTCTCTGGGGTTCCTTTTGCTCTCTCCGACATAGACGGTTCAGATTCCCATTTTTTTCCCCGGTGAGGGGCAATACCCAAGTGCACTGGCTGTCCCTCCCTGCCCTCCCATGAAGGTGGCATTCTCCAACTGGCTACATGGCCCCAGGCTCTGAACCAGAGTTGGCCTCCAGGTGGTGGGGACCAGGTGGCAGGGAGGGGAGAGGTGGGCAGGGGTGTGAGGGGATCCTCTGTAAGACCCGGCAGACTGCCATTCCAAAGAAGACCTGCTGACTGCTTTCAAACCTCCTCTCAGGGCAGAAATATTTGGCCTAGGGGCACGTTCTATCTAACTTTCATTTCATTCAGGATACTACATGTTATTTTTTTCTAAATTCTTGAATGAAAATTCACAAAGCAAGTAGCCACACATTCAGTCAGAGAGGGCTATGAGCCTACAAACTTCCATCATCTCTCCCAATGCAGATCTGTCATCTATCACCTAGGGAGGAGCACACGGATGTGTGTACCACTTTAAGAGCATGGCAGACTGCGCTCCATTAATCCAAGCTGTTTCCAGGGATGGAGAAAAATCACCACGTGGCCGTTTCATAGACACTAAGACCTACACAGCAGTTTGCCCAGGGCCTCTCACAGCACGAGGGGTATCAGTAGTTTCACAAGAAAAAGTATAGTCTGTACCCCAGAAACAAACAGGTATTTGAATTTTTGAAAGTCTCAAGTTTGGTGTTACAAGTCAATGGTTCTAAAAATGAAACCACTATGACAACCTCAACTAGATGTTTTAAGTGAAAATAATTATTTCTTAAACTGGTCACGGGAGCAGCGTTAGGTTCTCCCTAAAGTGAACCTCAGATTGTCACCGCCTCTTTTTCTCACCATCCCCAAAAGCTAGGGGACTGCTTTCCACGGCAGTTGTTTAAAAACAAAACGTCAGAGTTAAATCACATGGCTGTTCAAATGTTCTCTTTAGAATATGGCTGCGTATCAGAATCAGAAAATCAAATTCAACCACAATCAGCATTAAAAGTGAGTAGATTTCATTTTCTTTTCTCCGAAAATGTGTGGCAAGGCTGATGTTTTCCAGAATAAATATTTCCTAAATACGTATGGGTTTTCCACAAAATAAGTTCATGAAAATGCATTGGAGAGTTAGCAAGAATGACTAAGAATGTGAGTCACCTGACCCTCACGGGGTCCTTCCCGGGAAATGGCAACTTTGGGGATATGAAACAATATATATTGTAACAGGCCAAGTGTATGTTCACCGACCCAGAAGTACTCAGCCCCAGGTCTCATTTCGTCTTGTTGTAGGCCCTTCAGCACCAACTGGAATCGTTTCAGGCTCTCCGAATACAGACTCTGCAGAATGTCAGCATGGTATGTTTTACCTACACGCAGGAAGTGCCCTAACCTGAGACATCATCCCCATTTCTCACTGACCCATTGATTAGTTGACAAGAGATCGCAACACGCAACACTTTCGAGGCCCAAAATCTGGAGAAAGCAATATTCTGTTATATTTGGATTTAAGACAAAAAGAAGTAGCACTCACTGATTTTTTTAAAGTGCTACCAATAGGGACTAGCAATAGGGACTCTGGTTAAAAGTGATCTAAAATCTAACCCAAACCAAGGGAAAATGCGCATTAGCTCAGGTAACTGAAAATCCTAGCGATTTTCACATTGGGATGGCTGCATCCATGTGATCAGGACTCATGTCATCAAGGAAACAGCCACACCCTATCTGCTTGGCCTTCATCCCTCCAGATTCCGGGCAGACACAGAAGGGCCCATGCTTTTCTCTCTTAACCAGTTTACTCTGAGGTTCTCGGCCTGGTTTGGTTGCCCCAGACCAAGTCCTATGTGATACTTGGACCACTCACTGTGAGAAGGGAGACACCACTGTGCCTGGCTGGCACTGAGCCACCCACCATGCTGGAGCCAGAAGTGGGGTCAGTGCCACCCAAGGCACAGGGACTTTCTCCAGAAGAAATACAGGGTGTTTTTAAGAGACGGTTAGGGCATGAACACTGAGGGTACAGAACCCAACACGTATTCACTGAAAACCCCATGTAAACTTCACCCCAATATTCTTGCATTGAAAGCAACTGCAGGGGAATGGGAAGAGAAGATACATTCCTGAGGGTGACAGAATGGGTTCCATTCTGATGTCAGAGATCAAAGCTCTCTGATTGTTCAACAATGTAAAAATCAGGCATATAGAATTATCTGAATTGCTTAAGATTTTATTGTTTTCCTAAGTTGACTCTTTCTAATTTCATAATCACATAATGAAGGCACAATTTTATATCTTTAATGATAGAGACTATAATAAATTAATTTTATATTTTATGTGATGGGAAAGAATTTTGATATGCAGGAAATTAAAAGGTATCTTTTAATTATAATATCTATTACTCCTGTATCTTCATAAGTTTATGAACCTGAAAGTAAATCCTAAATTTCTCAATTTATCCTTTAAAGGTACAGTCTGAAATCAGTGAAATATTGAACAAAAGTATTATTGAAGTAGAAAACCCACAGTTTAGCTCAGAAAGAAATCTAGTCTTCAACACTCACACTGAAAAGGTATGTTATCCTATACAAAATCACTCTGTATTTAGGAATTTCAAAAGTGTTACTACCACCAGTTCATCTTCAACTTGACATTCTCCCCTTCCTCACAGGGTGATTGGACTGTCAGAGATGCAAATAGGCAATTCCTGTCCTTAAAACCCTAAAAGACGTGCGTTTACCCCCCTATTTCTGCAGCATCCCGTTGCCCTTCGGAGAGTGTAGAAGGGGTATTTAACTCAGTCCAGACACCGACAGATCCCCAAGTAACTGGAACACAAGGCAGTTTACAGCCTGTCTGTCCACTTTTGACTGAGTTCCTCTACTTTAGGACTGACCTAGACCTGGTGTGATGCCCCAGGACAGGTCCAAACCACAGTCCCTGTGTCTGTGTGATTAGAAGCCACATTTCCCAGGACAGTCACAGCCCTCGAATCATCTGAAACCAGGACGGCTAAGGTGGACGGATAGCCCAGCAGGGGGACTATTCATTCTCCTTACACTTCCATTTGTCCTGCTGCTTCTGTCTCTCCAATCTGTCAATGACGGTCTCCTGGGAGATGCTGAATGTCCATTTCTGAAATTGAGGGGTTGGTCCACGTCTCTGACCCGCTAAGGACCTAAGTACAATTTCTAAGCACATTGTGAAGACCGGAGTTATGTTCGATCTCCCGGAGAAAATCAATCATCCTTGTTGGGCTTCTTTGCTGTAGAAATTATTAAAATGTTCACAAAACTAAATCCTCCATAAAACATTATCTTCATGTGCTTGGTCGTGCGGCAAATGACAATACATTTATAGTGTGTTTTGTTTTTTTTTTTTATTGTTACTAGCCTATGGAGAATCAAGAAGAAATCCTTTCCATGGAGAAAAGTCATCATTTTGAGAATTCGAGGACTCTTCATTCAACGGAAGAAAAATTCAGTAGCAACAGTGTTAACAGTCTCTCTCAAGGTTTGCATGTTCCACCCCAGACACATCCGAAGGACATATCGACTCTACGAACTTCAACAGATAGCTCAGCTTCAAACATAATTATGCGCCCTTCAGAATATTGTTTTCTACCGAATGCGCCTCAAAATGTTATGTCTCAAGCTGACGCAGTAATTCTGGGTAAATCCAAAATTGCTGTGCCTTCCCTCAAGCACGGATTTCGTGAAAATTTAGATGATATTTGCCATTCTATCAAGCAAATGAAGGAAGAGCTTCAGCGGTCGCACGACAAGGAACTGGCACTTACAAACGAAATTCAAACTTTAAAAATGGATACACATTTTCAAGGGGATATGACACCTGACCTGTCCCCGACTCACAAGGAAAATACTAACTTTATTAAGGAAGAAAATGCAGAAAGTCACTTCAATGAAGATATAAAATCAAAGAAAATTTTGGAATTAGAGGCATTAGTAAACAAATTACTCCCACTCAGGGGCACAGCGTCAAAATTCCACTTGACTTTTTGTAGGAAATGTAAAAAATTATCCAAGAGTGAAATACACAGGGGGAAGAAGAGTGAGAAAAACAAAGAAATTCCTATCACTGGCAAGAATACTACAGACTTAAAATTCCATTCCAGGCTTCCAAAATATACACTGTCGTTCTTTGACCCAACAAAATATGAAATGAAAGACAAAGAGGGGCGACCGTTGGCAGTAAAACGAGGCTCAATAATGCTTGAAAATGAGAAGACATCCAAAGTCCACTCCGTGACTGAGCAGTGCGTTGCAAAAATTCAGTACTTACAGAATTACCTAAAAGAGTCAATGCAGATACAGAAAAAAGTAACAGAACTAGAGAACGAAAATCTAACCCTTAAGACCAAAATAAAATCTCTCGTCTTTACCACGCAATCTCTGATGGAGAAAATTGAAATATACGAAAAGCAACTGAAGAATCTGATTCACGAAAAGAACACTATTCAATCCAAATTGATTAAAGCAGAAGAAGATGGCAAAGAATGCCTTAAAGAACTGAAAAATGTAATCGGTAAATATCATGTGCTCGAAGGGCAAAATAAAACCCTGGAGGAAAAAAACGGCCAACTTTCTGCAGAGAAGCAACAAACGATAGAAACATTGGATCTACTGAAAAGCAAAGAGCACAAAACTCAAAACGACATGGCCGTTGTCAGCAATGAAAATAACCGAATGAGCATAGAAATGGAAGCAATGAAAACAAATATCCTAGCAATACAGGACGAAAAGGAAGTGCTAGAGAAGAGAGCAGACCAGCTTCTAGAGGAGAAGAGCTCGCTTGAACGTGAACTAAAGGAAAATCAGCTCGAGATAATGCAGCTAAAGGAGAGAGAGAGACTGGCCAAAACTGAACAGGAGACGCTTCTTCAAATAATAGAAACCGTTCAAAATGACAAAGTTAACCTTGAAACGACATTACAGGAATCTGCCGCTGCTAGACAGATGATGGAAAGAGAAATTGAGCACATTCAAACGTATCAGTCGACTGCAGAAGAGAATTTCCTGAACGAAATAAAAAATGCAAAATCTGAAACCAGTATTTATAAGAATAGCTTATCCGAAGTGAGCAATGAGTGTGAAATGTTATCGAAAATGGTCATGGAAATTAAAGCAGATAACCAGATCCTGAAAGAAGAACTCAAGAAGCACACTCAAGAAAATATGAACTTTGAAAACAGCATCTGTAGGCTTGCAGAAGACAAAATACTTTTGGAGAACTATGTAAGGAGCATAGAGAATGAAAGGGATACCTTGGAATTTGAGATGCGGAACCTTCGAAGGGAATACTTAAATCTAAGTGAAAAAGTCTGTGATCAGCGTGGTGACCTGTCAAAAATGGGTCCCGTTTCAAGAAGAGACAAATTCCACTTTGACAGCTACAATACTTATGAAGATACCTCTAGTCCCAGGCACAGGCCTTTAGCTCCTGGTGTGAAAGGTATGTATACTCTAGCGGCTTAGCAGCAAGTTTTTAAGCTCCCTTTAGCCTCCTGGGCATTAGTCAGAGGACAGTAATAAGATGGAAACTTTTAAGATGAATACAATACATTTTGTAAGATTTGTATCCAATTCATTATAGTGGACTTAGGGATTTTACTCTTTTAATAACATTCATGTTATTTTATTTATAATTACTTCTGTACATTGAATATGCACACAGCAACTTTGGGAGGCAGCAGGGGGTTTTTTAATAACTATTTTTCTGAAGTATACTTAGCACTCCCACCTTAAAACAAATTCTTTCTTTCTCCCCAGGAAGCCCAAGTAAACTGTATCAATTGCTTCCATCCAAGATGTGTAAATAAATTTCTAAAATCAATGTTTCAAAATCCTTTGTCCAAGAACTTTTCTTCCTACAAAATAAGTGCGCCTTTAGATATGATTACAATTACTCTGCACTGTATTAGGTTAGTTTTTTTAACAAGAAATCAGAATTAGGTATATATACTGAATTCCAATTTCTAACTAAAAAACTAATACATACACACATACACGTGTGTGTGTGTGTGTAGTCAAGAACGGTCAACAGTATGAGATCTTACCACACTCACATAGTAAGCTCTACTACATTAGCCAAACAGTTGTATGAGTTCTGGTGGACGGCAGCAGACACCGGCCCAGAGATAAAGGACGGTGTGTGATGGCCAGAGCAGTGGCCAGAATATTAACTTTTTTTGCATTGGTTCTCCGAGCCCCCATTCTTACAGACAACGTGCAAAGGGCCACAGTCAGTTGCATCACAGGAGAGGGCTCTGAAGCTGGGGAACCCAAATCTTGTAAGTGCAGTAAGCATGCCGGCTAAGGCTCTGGGTGGAAACATTACCTTTGGCACATAGGACGTTCGCATGTCTGCCCTTGCTCCAGAGGAGATGCTAGCTTCTGGCTTCCAAGGCTGCTTACTATGTAAACTTGTTGAATTGTATCACATGCTTTCTCTGCACTTATTGAGGTGTGTTTTCCCTTTTATCTGTTAATATGGTGACTACACTGATTAATTTTGAAACATTATACCAGCCTTGCACTGCTGGAATAAACTGCACTAGGTCATGTGTTACCCGTTTAATGTATACTCCTGGGTTCAATTTGATAATGTTTGGTTAAGGATTTCTTCTATGTTCAGAAAAATATTGGTCTCAATATTATTTTCTTTCAATGTCTTTGTTTGGTTTTGGTACCAGGAAAATCTGACCTCATAAATTGTGTTGGGAAGTGTTCCCTCACCCTCCATTTTCTGAAAGAGAATGTGAAAGGATTGGTACTAGCATTAGCTCTTCCTTAAATACATAATAGAATTCACCAATGGCCTGGAGTCTTCCAAATGGGAAGGTTTTACACTTACAAAACTGTGTAAGTTCTCAAATGTATTGGCATGAAGTTGTCCATAATACTCCTGACTATCTTTGCAATATCCAGAGGACCTGTGATGATATCCCGTCTTTAATTTCTGACGTTGGTAATTTGGGGTTCCTCCTTTTTTTATCAATCTTGCTAGAGTTTCATCACTTGTATTGCTTTGTTCAAAAATCAGCCCCTAAAGAAGGAAAGACTTCTAAAACATCATACGCTGCTGCTGCACTTCCTCTCCAGTCCCCATGGGGGCTTCCTGTTGGTCCAAATCTCTCTGGAAGTTCAGCCTTTCCCCCACGATCAGGTCAACACCCTCAATCTTTGCTTCCATGCTGGGCTTCCAGAGGTCTGGCTGGATGACTCAGGGCGGAAGCTAATGGCTGCTAAGCAAGCTTATTTCTTCCATTGTTCACTCATGGCAGATGCAGGAAACGACTCAAGTTATCCAGGCACCTTCAGGGGACAGGAGATACCTAGATGCCGGAGTCATCACAAGATGGGAGGCCCGTGTCTATTAACCCTTAACTCCTCACGTCTGAGCTTGTGGGGGAAAGTTGTTTCACGGGAGACTACCTAATGTTGTGTTGTATTTTCAAAATTAAAGAGTCAATGATGATTAAAAAAATCATCAATGGTCATTCATAAATATGGTCATTCAAAATCAACGGTCATCATAAATATGGCACCCCTCATACAAAAGTGTACTTGTGTGTGTTCCTCTATCACTTTAAAAATCTTTCCTTTTCCAGATGCTCCACAGTTTCTGTTGCTGGTTTCTGTGTTCCCTTTCCTAGAAATGGACACGACACATGGACGCAAACTGTGGATAAGCCCTGCCAGCTGTCACATGCTTCTCACGCCCTTCAGTCAGGCATTAGACGCATATTCCCATCTACGAATAGTACATGAAGTATACATTGCTAGGAGAGGCACACTCATAAAAACTACAGCTAACAAAAGGCAGCGGTAAAAACGAGCATTTAGATCTTAGTGAAATCTGAAATTCTAAGCCTCTCATCTCAAAGGAATGTACCTGTAAGGCCTGTTGGGAAATGCCAACGTATGACTATATGAATTTTATGTAGTTATGCGCACCTGGTAAAACCAGTCCTGAAGACAAATGTATTCCCCTTTGAGTTACATTGTATCCTTGATAAAGTCTTTAACGATGTTCATTCCACACGTTACTTTTCATGGGAAATAAGAATTTTAAATACTTTTAGAAGAAAGTAAATAGTTAAGAGGCATAAATAAAAATATATATTTGACAATAGTAAAAATTCACTGTACTGTCTGCAATCCCTTTAAAAGCCAAATGTGTATCTTGATCGACATAGTTCCCTGCCCCACAGGGAAAAAATGGATCAGAAAGAGGAGAATTGTAGCCCCCGGCATTCTGGTTGCTGGCTCCGAGAAGCCTAGGATGGCAGAAGGGCAAGTCCTAAGACGGCACCATGAATCAAAAATCACTTCCCCAAGACATTATATTAATAGATACTGCAAATGGCTCTTTTTAATGCAAACACCCTCGGATGAATGAGGACTATAGATAAAGACCTCCTTATGAATTATAGTAATGAATTTAAATTGTATCTTCCAACAACAGATAGTTTTAAAAGTGGAAGGGCGAGTGAAGGAAAGAGAACTTGGGAACCAGAGAGGGAGAGGTAGAAGGATGCTCCACAAGAGGCAGCTTTAGACAGGTACAGAGGGGCAGGGGGGCACCAAAGACAAATTCATCCACCTTGTGACTCTGTGATTTTCTGTAAGACAATAAAGTAAAAGTGCATCCCCCCTTCTCCCTTCCCCCAACCTGTCCTGGGGCTGCACTGGCTGACCTGATGCTTTCCAGAGGCCATAAATGAAAGGCGTGGGACCTCAGAAAATGAGACACTGGACTTACTATACAGGCTATGACCCTGGCATGGCGAGCGATCCAATTTTCGACTCCAAGAAGAAACAGCACATGAAGGGTTTACTCTGTTCGCTCCGCCCCTCCGGCCCTCGCATCCAGCCCTGCTCTACAACCCTGCAGCTTTTTAACATCAGGAGTCCACGCTCTCAATCAAGACGCCACCAATCAAGACTTTATAAAACTGCTAAACATCACAGTCTCAGAAACACAGCCCTAAACACAGACCAGCAACCGCACATTAAACTCTCAGCAAACACTATTGATTCCTTAGTAACACTAAAAGAAGAGTATCAGAGTGGGAGGGTCAGGTGTGGCGTGAACGCTTCAGCTCTCTGTTCCACAACACCTTTTATTTTTTCCAAGTAATTAGCACTTGGTAAAGAATCACTGGTAGTCGGGATCTAGAAAGCTATTTGTCTTCCAGATGCTAATAGGACTGAAGTGAGGCCGTCTTGTAGTTCTTCATATTTAGTGCCCTACAATTAGAAAATAAACACCCATTTAATTTTACAGGTATGGCTAATGTATCTGTAGGCTCTTGTAGGAATGTTTTGCCATAAAAAAATTAACAATCCCAAGCCACATTTCCTCACCAAATTAAAAAGCTTCACTTTATATAAATCAGATATATTTTAAAGATGTAATTTAAGAATGAAAAATTGGTTTATGGGACCGGTTTTAAATAATCAGTTACTCTTTTCTGTCCAATCCATACACTAGGGCACCATACAGCTTTCTGTTCTCTGGATAGAAAAAAAACCTCCCAGAAAACTGCCCCCAGAATATTGTTTCTGTAGACAACAGTTAAATTACATAAATACTGAAAGGCAGTCTTACTTTTGTGATGTAGTGATAATGTTGGTATTATTATCACTGTCTACAGGTGACAGGCTGCACTAGTGTTTTTATAAAAGGAAACGTGGATTTGGTGTCCTTTACATAATCCATGGTAGGATTACACTGAAGTCAAAAATAGGTTAATTCGTTTAATTGGCATTAAAACTTTTTCAATGACTAGATGAAAACGAATTCTTTCACTGATTTCTGATCTTGCACACATAGACACAAAATGATAGACTGTCCTTTTCTAATTTATGTTCTGAGCTCCTGAGAACTTCTCAGTTTTAAGAATGCTCAAAAGCTGAGTAAAATTGAAGTTTTGAGATACTTTGATACAGACTTTTCCTCGAAGTATTATAAAGTGATGTTAATACATTTTAATGAACAAGAATATCTCCTGTTTACATACAAGGTCATTTCAAAGCTAAGAACAGAAGCCTCAAGTGTCCTGTCAGCATGCCCAGCTAACTTAACTAGGGATGTCCAATCGGTCTCAGATGACTCAGTAAGACGCCACAGGTTTGCTTTAAAAATTATGGACATAAGAGTTTGGTACAGATCAATTAGGCTTTTTTCAACTGCAAATTTCAGAAGATGGGAAAGAACTTCAACAAAGGAGAACAGGTATATGGAAGGGTTTCTCAAGTCACCCCAATCTGTTGCTTATAAAAATAGGCCTAAACAAAAAGCATCATTTTGAAGAAATCTAAAAGTTGAAAGCAATTTCTCTCGGTACAGGAACTAAATGAAACATGTTACTTACCTTTTGACATTCAAAGTCATTATGCTTTGAACTGGTCTGCTCTTTGGTCCACCTGGTGGGTGGAAAATCTTAGAGCCCTGGCTGAAAGTCTGCTTTCCCAACTTAGCTAGATAAGGATCAGCAGAATGGGAAGGGTAAGGGTCAAAGGTTCCTGCCTTCATTCCGCCAGCCTACAAATAAAAATGAGACCATTTTATGGGGTTTTGTAAACTGCTCCTAAAAAATTTGATTTTGAAGAAGTTCATAAGCATAGAGTTGGTTTTACATTTAAAGAAAGGCATCTACTCTGCTTAATTCAAGTGCTAGCAAAGAGTCTCCCTCGCATCAGTTTTATGGGGTTAAGACACTGTAATTCTAAAAGTGTCTATTAAAATACAAATGTTCACAGGAAAATAATAATCTAAATATTGCCAAGCATTACAATTTCAGTGACAGTTTATCACATCAGGCTATCATCTTGCTAGAGGGTGAGCCCATCACTGAGGGAATGAGACTTAGGTCACATATATATTGACAGAGAAAGAAGTTAGGACTTAGGACCCAAGAGTGGAAGAAGAGGCCCAGGGTAAGGTCCATCCTACACGAGGCCTGGCAGAACATGAGTTTACTACATATCGGTCAATGATGAGAAAGATAATGTTTTTTAAAAAAGGAACAGCACATAGAAATAGAAGGGGGGAAGAAAACATAATCTATTTTATACTTATTTATAATCTATTAAGGGAAATCCACAAAAATAATTTTTTACCTACACACAAAACAGATAAATATTTGCTCCCGCTTTTTAAACTGATTTACCATGACTTTAATCTTTACATTATATACAGTTACTAAGAAAATGTGATAGAATCATAATAACCCATGTATTTAGGCATCTTTTCTCTTATGGCATCTAAGCCAAATATATGTGAAAATGTTATTCACTTGAAAGATATGGTTGTAATTTTTCAAATTTTCTAGATTAAAAACAGATTATTTTGAAGAGCAAAAAATAATAAGAAAACTTAAATGTAAAATAGATTCAAAAAATATAAAAGTGGAAAAATTAAAAATAATAAAATATATATGGTAAATATACCAACCTACCAAATGATGCATTTGAAAGTAAATTAAATAGATAAATCTACGTTGAAATTAAGAATATGAAAGGAATAGAGGAAACCCGTACATATATGGAAGACTGAAATACTGTTTTGGCAAACCTCTATGTTAATAAACTTGAAAACCTGAGTGAAATAAATGATTTTCAAAGAAAATGTAAATTGAGTCAAAATTGACTCAAATAGAGATAGACAACCTACAGAAAACAGATGGGCACCATGCAAGAAATTAA
>VMDR010004490.1:0-59624 GCA_007922815.1 Macrotus californicus
AGGAATTATTATATATCTCTAATCTCTTGATACATCAACAAACATAGAAGGAAGAAAATACGAAAATCTCAGAGCAGGAAAATCATCAGAAAAATATCCAGTAGTGACACTCATGTCGCTGAGCTTTGAAGCTCTCCAGCTTGTACCGTCTCTGCTCTGTCCTCTCCCCGAGGCAATCGGGGAGTTCACAGTGTGCTCCAAAGACTTCCCCAGCTCCAAAATGCTCAACCTTACACACTCACACCATCATCGTCCCCATTAACTAAGGCAGATCTCCATTATACGGTCACTTGATGAGACCGTGCTAGTAATGTATAACAATTAAATGCTGCTTAGGTCTAATCATGTCTCTGGTACAATGAAAGTCATTTTAAACCAAATAAACTTCTACATAGAGAATTAGAGAGAAAATATCTAGAAGCAGGGGAAACTCTAGAGCCCTCTGCTTTTTATTCTGGATGAGAAGCAACTCCACCCTCAAAATAATCCGCTGAGAAATGTAGTTCCGCAATGACTAAATAGTAATATGAGCATCAATCCAAGTGGACTCTGCATTAGGTAGGAAACATGGGCCAAAGTTGAATATATTAAAAAGCTGCAAATTAAAGTTTTAAGAAAAGTCTTCCTAGTTCTATTCATTAAAATCTCAAGTGAATCAGATAAAATCTTTCAATGCAATGTCAGAAAAAAATCACAGCTAAGATCTATGCAAAGCTCTACCTCAATTCTTTCACAGATTTATCATGAACTTCACCTTCAATTTTTTTCAAATTTCTACAGACCCATCATATTTCCTCGTTCTCAAATAGCTTCCCAGCGCCATATACAAGCTGTGAATCTCCCCTTACCCAGAATCCATTTCTCTCTCCCTTTTTGTTTCTTCCTCTTGCTGGTGTCAGGGACTCTGCACTCATTTCACTGTGGCCACAGAATGCCTTATGCACTAAATACTTGCTATCGAAATGTAGGGAGCACTTCACCCGCAGCTGGAAAGGGGGCTAACCATTTTGCAGAAGAAGCCACAATGGCCCCTTTTCCTTCCCATGAAACGGATTGGAAGTAAGAGTGTGAAGCCTGAAAGGTCAGGACACAGGGGAATGAGAGCAGACTCTCTTGATCTGAACTTCTACACTGCTCTGGTTCTTCAATAAGAGTGACAAGCTGGATCTTGCTCTTTTCTGGCGCTGTAAATTTAGTATTCACAAAATTACTACAATAAAGTGTAGCCCTTCATAGAATTTTAGGCATCAAAATTTGCCTGAAATAATACTCAACTATATTTTAACAGCATTAGTGTGTATTTTAAATAATGGAAATTTCCAACTCAACATTGTAGAAGAGAGGTCAGGAAAGAAAAGTTTTTATTATCATTAACACATAATATATCAACTCCAGGTGCACGGCATAGTGATTCAACATTCAAATACAAGTAATGACCACAGTAAGTCTAGTAATCCATCTGCTACCTCACGAAGCTATTAGGACATTACTGACCATGTTCCCTGCACTATACATTACACCCCTGTGATTTTTCCTGTAACTGCAAGTTTGTACCTCTTACTTCCTTCAACTGTTCTGCGCATCCCTCTACCTCCCTCCCCTCTGACAACCATGAGTTTGTTCTCTGTCTCAGTGAGTCTGTTCTCTGTTTTGTGTCTGTAAAGGGCCAGATCGTGAATATTTTAGACTTTGTGGCTCATGTGGCCACTATCACAACTACCCAACTCTACCAGTGTGGCCTGAAAATAGCCATACGTGATATGTAAATAAATGGGCATGGCTGCACCTCAACAAAACTTTATTTACAAAATGGTGTAGCAGGCCAGATGATCTCTGAGGGAGATACCGTGAAAACCACTGCTTTAAAACAAAATTATAGAATTATAGAAACTCAGAACAAGAGCTACCACTATAAATGATGCAGCTTAGCAACTTTTTTTATAATCAAATTTGTTCCATAGCAATGACTGTCCTCTGTAAAATATATACACAACATTTAATGAAAGAAAATTTCTAAATAAATAGAGAAGAAAGCAAAAGTCGCCTCTAATCTACACACTGAGACAGCCTCTGTCAACATATTGGTGTTTATCTTTCTAGTCATTACATATAAATCTCGTACGTATAAATTTCATTGTTTTTCATTTACACATGCACTTTCTTGCAAAGCAAATATCATACTGCATATGCAATTCTGTGGGCCATTTATCTATTTAACAACTTTTTATAAGCATTTGCTCACATCCTTAAATAATCTACACGAGTACAATTTTAAAAGGCTACATAATTTTATCATCAGCTGCACAGGCCAGAAGTGATTTAATCAGCCCCTCAGTATCAGACATTTTTTTCCCAGTCGCTATGCCGTTATAAATAACTAGACAATGGAATCTCCTTGTGCATAAATCTCTGTGTGACAGTCTGAATGCTTCCCTATGGTAAATTCCTAGAAAGTGGACTGTGAAGTCAACAAGTATGACGAACATCTTTTTTTTTTTTTTACTTTACGGCTTTACTTTGGAAACATATCGCCAGAGTGCCCTCCTGAGCGGATTTATCATCGTCATTGCTGATGCTGCTTCCACCACCGGTAAAGTGCAGCACCCACTGCCAGCCAGTCCCACAGTGCTCTTTCTTTTTTTATATACTGGCTCATCTGATTAGCTGAAAACGCTACCATATTATAATTTAACATGTATTTCTTCCACCAATGAAAAGACAACACTTTTCCTAACTTTGGAGGATTATTGCTCGTTTGTGAATTTCAGCTCTCAAGTGAAAGACAAGGAGGGTAGTGAGGTTCAGACAAGGTAAGTGCTGGCTCTTGGGCACACAGCTAAAGAGACAGATCAATGACTAGAACTCCGCTTCTGGCTGGTAGGCTAAAGCTCTTCCCATGGTACAGGGCTATCCCCACACTAGGAAATGTAGCTCGTACGCTTGGATTGGTCTGAGAAGACAACCTTCTTTTCTAGCTCACGTTAACAGTTAGGGTTTAAGGGCCAGGGACTCATAAACTTTATTTTCCCTATGTTCTTTTCTTTAGCCTGACTGTGTCAGACTAAGGTCTAGTGTGAAGGCAAATTTTATACTGAGTTGTTTTTGTCTCGTTTGGTTTGTGTTTTGGGGAAGAATCAAAACCTCACGCTGTGAATAAAAAGTGTACTTCCAGTGTTGCATGGACTGCTCTTAGGAACGACCACTCATCTTGGTTTGGCCAGGCACTACCTGAGAATTAACACCGCCTAGTCACCGTAATATTTAACAGCACCCTCTTTCACTCTCAAAAGTTTTCCCATTAATTAGAGGTGCACTTGAAGACCCCTGCAAAAAAAAAACACTACACAGAAAAAATAAGTGTCTTTTCCTTCTAGAACACAAGACGTTAATGACTTTTTTTCTGATGGTGCTTCTGGTATTTTTCAACATCCATGCAAAATCTATGCAAAGTGTGTTCTAATAAACATTCTAAAAACATTAGTTTTACTACTAATAAGAGTTTTTCAAAGTAATTTACATGATCAATTTTTCTCAGTAATTTTTAGTTTTGCAGCCTCATGGAGCAAACAAGATTCTTTTGTGAAAGTTTTGAAGAATATATGTATTTTTATACAAAACTATAAAGTGACTTAATAAAAAGACCCCAAATAAATAATCAATAAATATTCACTTTTCTCTAAACATTTTTTTTCATAAAAGAAAGACTAATCTCTTCTACTGATTTAAACGTTCTGGAAACTTCATCTGTGTCGGTGAGACATATCACAATTTGGAATATTTCAGTGGTCTGGGTTATGTCCCTACCACTTCCTTCCAAATATCAATGTCACAGTGATTTTGTTCTTCAGTGCAAACCTGAGTGTGCCACTCCGCTAAATGCGTCGTGGGCCCTTGGTAGCCTTCATATTAAAGTGCAGTTTCTAGCTGATGCCCCCAGTCCTTTCATAATATGAACCTGCCACCTCTACAGCCTAACCCTTTGACATTCCATATAACACTAGCATTGCGCAGTTTTTTATGCTATTGCGCTTTTTCCTACTCTGTTCCATCATCCTGGAATGCCCTTCCCAATCAGTCCCAATGGCCTGGTGGCCATTTTCTCTAAGCATGGTGACTCTTACATATTCTTCGAGACTTGGCTCAGGTAGCACCATCTGTTAGAAGTCCTCTATGAACTGGATCAGGTACCACTCCTTCAAGTTCCTTCTCTACAAAACCCTGAATAATACCTAACATGCACTTACTCAGCTTCGGCCATGCACCAGGCATTATGCTCAATGCCAAGGAATACAGCAGTGAATAAGACGGGCACAATCCTGTCTACGTGGAGTTCTACATCCTAAACTTACATTATGTCGCCGTATTTTCAGTGTTTGCTTTGCCAGGTTACCTTAGCCAAAATATTGCAAATCCCATGCAAACAAAGACAGCCTCATTGGTCTTTGTATTTCCCAGGGCCTGGATTAAGGCTTGGAATTTAGTGAAGAGTTTAAGCTACCACAAGAAATAGCCCAAGAAACAAGACATCTGAACCTCTGGTTTCCCCAGGGTAAAAGAATCAGAAACCATTTCTCAAACAGGCGGATGAATTAAATAGGTTTAAATTCTAGCCTACCTTAAAAAAATTAAGTATTTCAAAATATTGTTTTCTCTACCACTGTGGAGCTTAGAGGTTGAAAAATATATTGATTTTCCCTTGTCTCCAATACATATTACTAATCTTCATTTTTCTCCCCTTACAATATGAAATTTCTTCCATTTAATTCCAGGTGTTTGGCAGAAGTGGAAGCTGCCACCACACACACACACAAAAATAGGTACTCAGCTTCACTTCTGCTGAGCTGGTAGTTCCTGCCCTAAAACAGGCAGAGGACACAAAGGTCTACCAGGATAACCTCATTCCTGATGACAGGACATCTAATATCTATAAAGTTGAAGTGCAGTTCAGTAATAAAAAAAATTGCAATTTCTGTAGAACAATTTGGGTGCTGCTTTATCTTGATTTAGGAAGCAGACTATTAGAGATGTCTCTGGATTCACAGAATATGCACAAGAAGAGGGCAAAGCACTCAGCCTTAAAGGACCCTCTGTGAAATGAGCAAACACACACCCATGTGTCAGATCCCAGAGCTACTACGTTTTGTCAATGAGCTTAAGGAGAAAACACTTCATGACACTTATCTTGGCGTCAGCCTTCCAATAACCTATGATGGTAGGGCTTTTTGTCTTTCCTGTTTTCTACTTTTCCATGCCCTTCCCCACACCACATCCTATGTGTTTTATATGTGCACATACAAAACCATGGTCACAAGAGTGCAAGCCCACTTCTGTTTACCTCATGGGAAACTTTCCGTTTCATCTCTGCTGAAGGTCCTGGCACTTCAGCCTTTAAGCATACCAAAGAAGAATCCATAATATAACTACTATTTTAAAAGGTATCTTTCTATGTTTAAATCTGACAAACTTGAGCATTTCAGTGACCGTCCAAACACAGCATATCTAACCAGCAAAAATTAAGAAATTAATCACTGCCCCATGAATGAAACAGCCAAATTAGTAGGTGTCTTTAAGAAATTTTCATTTAAAATTGGGGTAGCTTTACAAATACTGTTTGATGAAGTGTTTAAGCTTGGAAATAAGTGATTCCATTCATGTATTCATTCAAAACACATTTTTTTGAGCGTGCACTGAATACAAGATTATGTGGTGGGCATTGTGGGAAATATGAAAAGCTGAATCAGCAATAAATTGTTACCAAGAGTGCCTTCCCTCTGCCCAGGGGAGATTATGAATGCCGGTAGAAGTGAAGACAAAATGTTCCAGGAGTGCAGATGAGGTGTGAGCATTGCACACAGGGGCAATCAGAAATGCCTTCATCTGGAACACGGCCTTTGTCGAGATGCTCAAAAATCGTACCGGATGAGCAAGAGGAACATGACATTTAGAAGAAAGAGCATCAGGCAAGGTAGAGAGTAAGCAAAGCAAGACTTACATAACTAATTCCATTTGCACGGACCACTGAAGGACGGAAAACTGTGAGGACTAACTGGTAAAGCAGCTTTGGGCCCAATCGTGGCGCCTCGTGAACACCGAGCAGAGAGTTCATTCCCTTTAACCTACACGCTCGAGGGGGAAGGATGGAAGTTTCTTGAGTAAGGATTCAGAGTTTAGCATTTGATCAGTTCATTTGACAACAGAAGACATATTTCCTCCTCTGAGAAGAGCAGAAGAAACAAGAAACAGGTAAAGTATGGAGAAATTTAGAGGAAGAAAAGTGGAAAGTCAAAAAACCACCTCAATTTTTACAGTCAAATAACATGGCCGTTGCAGAGAGCAAGTAGATAAGGATGAGGTTAGGAACCTATGCAGAAAGAGAAACGTGAATTATAAAGACTTTTGAATTTGGGGGAATATGTTAAAGTAAGAGGAAAGGTTTAAAAAGAGACTGTTGTAAAACAGTTGGGAAAAGATAGGAGACAGTCTGTGATCAACCATTGAAAATCTCTGACTGGAATACAGCAAGCCTCGGAAATCTAACGGAACATGATGCAATGTGCATATCAGGAACACAGTCCTAGTGACAGCATCGAGGACAGACAGAAGAAGGGGTAAACCGGGGAGCACAAATCAGTAGACTAGTAGCCTACTGATTAGACTACTAATACTATGTAGACTAGTGCATAAACCAGGTGGGAGATGAGGATGTTCAATTAACTGTGTTAATAAACCAAAGCATAATCAACTTAGAATATGGACAAGGGGAGACCCAGCAAAATTAAAGTGTTCTTTTTAGAACATTTGAAACTATATGATCTGAAAAGATATTTCATATCATGAAAGGGATACAAGTTGGAAAATAAGAAAACGCCTGAACCCATTCACTCAAAGTAGGCAAAAAGAAGGGATTTCAGGGTAGAGCAAATAGGAGCTCATCCATTTGAAGTCATTTTAACAGCTATCTAAATAGTAAATTATCTTATTAATTCTGCAGCCTGAAAAATGTTGGTATTTTCTAATCACTGGAAATTTTGTGCCAGCTTTTCTCCCCACAGTTCTTCAGCTCACAAAGACGTATAGACTTACCATCAGCTTCTCAGGAGTTTCTCCTTAAAGGTTATCCAGGGGTGCAAAAAAATGAGCTATTCTAAAAATCCATTCTTAAATCTCTAAGCCTAAACTCTCACCATTAAGTGAGAAGACATGATCATTCCTCTAGCAAATGGGCTGATCCTTCCTCTAGGGAAAAGCTGGCGTTTTTTATTTTAACACTATCATTTTAAAGGAGTCCCAAGCCCACTGGAGAAATCCTTTTAAAATGTAGAGTATAAGGAGAACTCTTATAGCCTATGGGTTAGTCAGGTATTAAAAGTTCAGAGCAATTCCATCCAATGGGATTGCCTACCATGATGGAAATGAAATGTTCTCTGCTTGCACTATGCAGTACAGTAGCCACTAACCACCTACAGTGACTGAGCACTTGAAATGTGGCTGCTGTGATGAAGAAATCGAATTTTGAATTTCATGTAATTTTTATCAAAATTTAAATGACTACATTTGGCTAGGGCTCATGTATTGAGGGCTCAGGTCTGGACCAGAGTATACCCTTGGAAACTCGACCCCAAGGATTTGATAACAGCAGAAAATTCTACTCACATGTTTCTAAAGACAGCCAAGTAGGGCCTTTACTAGCAACTCGTTTATGAGAAATCAGAGCCTGTCCTATTTATGCAAAGATCGTCATCCTTCAATGACAATCGGCTCATCACACCATGACGGTCCCCACTGCAAACTCAAGTCGGCAGCTAACGCCATATAGCCTTGTTAGTGGACGCTAATGCTTCCATTCTATACTTACTAGACACCAAAGCTGTCCACGGAACGGAAAGTATGAACACAATGTTCAATAAAGCCTGGCAGGCTTTTAATAAGACACATGGGAAACTACTAATCCAGATTTCTGTAGGCGGTTACTTCATAAAAGGTTAATCAAAGTGCTGGGCAATGTGGGAACATCTGTATCAGGCTCAGCACTATTTTTTTTAAGGAGAGCTCAACATCTGCACAGAGGCCTGGGATTGGTCCTTCGGGACAAGCCTGAGCCTCAAAATGGAAAGATTTGCAACCGCATCAACTGCTGTTATGTTAACATGACCTCTCTTCCACAACCACTCCTAAATCACACTGACACCTAGGGGGGAGGGGGGTCACTTCTATGTTTTGATACTGAACATTTGTCTTTGTAAAAATAAAAAAATAAAAACCTTAAGTGAGCATGAACTGTGAAATACTGAAAATACATAAAGATATATCTCCGTTAAAAAGTTAAAACAGATAAATCTTCGAGAGATCAAATGAATAAGCTTTAAATGTAAGTATTTTCATCCTATTTATTATGTCACCTGCTTAACAGGTACAAAACACCGGGCTACGGCCATCTGGTGAGACAGCTGGAGAGTAAAGCCTGGCCATCGGTCACCCTCTATGATGGCCACCATGACCCTTTTAAGCACATACCATTTATTTACAAAACAACTGGTTATAAATACCCAACATTTTAAAAAACTTATTGGGTTGACATTGGTTAATAAAATTATATAGGTTTCAGGTGTACAATTCTCCGATACATCATCTGCCTGAATAGACACTTTTCCATATGGCCAATTGACATATGAAAAGATGCTCAATGTCACAAATCACCAGAGAGATGCAAATTAAAACCACAGTGAGATATCACCTCACACCCATCAGAATGGCTACCATCAACAAATCAACAAACAATGCACATTGACAAGGGTATAGAGAAAAAGGAACCCTCACGCACCGTCGGTGGGAATGCAGTTTGGTGCAGTCACTGTGGAAAGCAGTACAGAGATACCTCGAAAAGTGAAATGGAACTGACTCACAACCCAGCAATTCCACTTATGGGAATATATCCAAAGAAACACAACACACTAATTCTAGAGAATACGTGCACCATTATGCTCATTGCAACATCATTTATAATAGTGAAGATTTGGAAGAAGCCTGTGTCCCTCAGTAGATGAGTGGATAAAAAAGCCGTGGCACATGTACACAGTGGAATACTACATGACTGTGAAGAGGAACTCTTACCCTTTGCAACAGCGTGGATGGACCTGGAGCGCATTATGCTAAGTGAAATAAGCCAGGCAGAGAAAGGTAAGTACCATATGATTCCACTTACACATGGAATCTAATGAACAAAATAAACTAGCAAACAAAATAGAAACAGACTCATGGAGACAGAGAACAGACTGACAGCTGTCAGAGGAGAGGAGTGTTTGAGGGGCTGGCTGAGAAACGTGAAGCGAGTAAGCAACAACAAAAAGGAAAAGTCACAGACACAAGTAACAGTATGGTGATTAGCGGAGGGAAAGGAGGGTGGGGGAGGGAGAAGAGGGTAAATGGGACATAAATGAGATGGAAGGAGACTTGGCTTAGGGTGAACACACACAACGTAACATCCAATTGTTTTGTTTCTTGCTATGACTCCTTTAAAATAACTCTCCTTCTAGTCATACAACTAACAAAGGAAAATTTACATTACAGAGATTACCGCAATCCTATTAAAAGCCAGGCAGAATTTCTAACACATGCCTTTATCCTGTATGATATTTATATAAATACACGTTTCTCATTCAGACAGAAAGCCCACTTTCATTACCAACATCCACATTTTTATTACCTAAAATATGCAGTCCATAACATCAGAGTATTTTTTAAAAATCTGAAAAAGTAAAGTTACCCTACGGTGGGTCACAGAATAAAATAACCTTCATTAGGCTACTTAAGTATATAAGCTTATAATTACACTTTTTTCACAAACTCTCTTTCGAATACTATTGTATATCCACCAATTCCTTTACTTCTCTTTATTGTTCACTTTAGGTTAACTCCACTGAGATGAGAAAATGCCTATTTTTTGTTTGTTTGGTTTTTGTCTTTTAACTTAAGGTATTGCTTGTGAACCAAGAAATAATACTGCTGCCACACTGAATTCTTACTTTCTATCAGAAATTAGGAATATAATTATGATATTTTGCTGAAACATCAACAGAAGGGGTTCAAGATAACTATGTAGAAACTGTTCTGAAAAACTAAGCTAAATGTTGTATTAGTAACAAATAATGATCATGATATCAGTTTCCTAAATAGCCATTCACATTAGAAGAATATATATAAATAATTTTCTATGTAGAATTCTCCCTGTATAGGCCCCTGTCTATAGACAAAAAAAGGAATAAATGCCAAAATAGCATTACCAAATCAATCTAAGCTTGAAAACCCAAGAAACGTAATGTCATTCCTGTAGACATTAATAGTCCCGTTACTGGCTCCCTAAGCCACAATAGTTCTCGTATCTGGAGCTATAATTTAAAGATACTGCCACCATCATGCAACCTCAAGACTCCTAAAAATGCCAAGTTAAGAAAAGTGCATGAACAACTAATATCCTCTATCGCCCCTTTTCCTTAATCTGGGGACCTTCCATCGGAGAGGACATGGTATCAGTTCCCCGAGAAAACCTTACACCTCGCCCGGCCCTGTTCTTCATCAGGGACCCACTGGCTTCTGAACAATCTCCAGGTTATTTTCTTCCCAATATTCTCCAGAGGTGATACTAAAATTAACCCTAAACTGTTGAGAGCTGGTTGTGACATGAATATCTGAGAATCATGTCTCCGTAGTACTGTTAAGGAAAAAAACATGTAATATTCATTAAATATCGCATTGATAACAACATAGCATAACTCTGAATAAATATCTCCATATAGGTAACCATGCGAGAGATGTATGTGTGCATAGGCATGTTTGCGTATTATCTGGTGTGAGCTTAGGTACACTGTATTTGTACATACATACAAAAATGTCTTAGGACAGTCACCGAGACATCAGCTCTCCTAAGATCACTATAGGAAAATATGACGGTCTCCCTCTACCTAAAGAGGTCCCTGCAAAGTTAAGCTGCATATACCCGCATCTTCACTGTTAAAATCTACCAGTGCTCTTTCTTGATTTTGCTCTGAGCTTTAAAAATAAGGATAAAATCATAGAAAATCTCTGAGGGCACCAATATAGGAGCAGAGGACCATCAGTAGCCCTGACCTTCAGAAACTGTTATTGATCTGCTGTTTTTTTCCTGAAGAAATATCAAAAATTTTTTATTTCAGAATTTATTTTAATTAATTATTTGATTAATTGTCATTGTTGTTCAACTACAGTTATCCCCATTTTCTCCCCAACACTCTCCCTGGCCCCACCCACCCCCACCTCCCACACTCAATCTTACCCACCCTTTGTCTTTGTCCATGTGTCCTTTACACAAGTTTCTTGATGACCCTTTCCCTTCTTTCCCCCGTTACCCCTTTCCCCCCTCCCCTTACTGTCAGTTTGTTCTTTATTTCAATGTCTCTGGTTATATTTTGCTTGCTTGTTGGTTTTGTTGATTAGGTTCCACTTATAGGTGAGATCATATTATTTGTCTCTCACCGCCTGGCTTATGTCACTTAGCATAATGCTCTCCAGGTCCATCCATGCTGTCATGAAGGGTAGAAGCTCCTTTCTTTCTACTGCATAGTATTCCATTGTGTTAATGTACCACAATTTTCTGATCCACTCATTTACTGATAGGCACTTAGGCTGCTTCCAGTATTTGGCTATTGTAAATTGTGCTGCTATGAACATTGGGGTGCACAGGTTCTTCTGAATTGGTGTTTCAGGATTCTTAGGGTATATTAAAATACCAATGATATATTTCACAGACCTAGAACAAATATTTCAAAAAGTTATATGGAACCATAAATGACTCCAAATAGCTGCAACAATTTTGAGAAAGAAGAACAAGTCAGAGGGATTACAATACCTGATCAAACTGTATTACAAGGCCACTGTAATCAAAACAGGCTGGTACTGGCATAAGAACAGACACATAGACCAATAGAACAGAATAGAGAGCCCAGAAATTAACCTATGTCTCTATGGTCAATTAATATTCAAGAAAGGGGGCAAAAGCATAAAATGGAGTAAAAATAGTCTCTTCAACAAATGGTGTTGGGAGATCTGGACAGCTACATGCAAAAAAATGAAACTTGACCACCAACTTACACCATACACAAAAATAAACTCAAGATGGATAAAAGACTTAAATATAAGTCACGACACCATAAAAGTCCCAGAGGAGAACATAGGCAGGAAAATCTCAAATATTCCACACAGCAATATTTTCACTGATATGTCCCCTAGAGCAAGGCACATAAAGGAAAGAATAAACAAATCGGACTTCATTAAATTAAAAAGCTTCTTCATGGCTAAAGAAAACATCAGCAAAATGAAAAGGGAACCAACCATGTGGGAAAATATATTTGCCAATGATACCTGGGACAAGGGTTTGATCTCTAAAATATATAAAAAACTCACATGACTCCACTCCAGGAAGACAAACAATACAATTAAAAATTGGGCAAAGAACCTGAACAGACACTTCTCCAAGGAGGACATGCAGAGGCCCAGAGACATCTGAAAGGATACTCAGCATCACTAGCCATCAGGGAGATGCAAATTAAAACCACAACAAGATACTACACTTCACACCGGTCAGAATAGCCATCATAAACAAATCAACAAACAACAAGTGCTGGTGAGGATGTGGAGAAAAGGGACCCCTAGTGCACTGTCAGTGGGAATGCAGACTGGTGCAGCCACTGTGGAAAACAGTATGGAATTTCCTCAGAAAACTAAAAGTGGAACTGCCTTTTGACTCATAAATACCATTGCTGGGATTATACCCAAAGAATCCTGAAACACCAATTCAAACAACTTTTAGATAAAATCCTCAAATATATTGAATGGTTAAGCTCCTAATCAAACCTAATTGTTAACAGTTTTACAATTTGTTCTTGCTCTATTGCAAGGCATTATTGCTTCATAAATATATATTTTACTTTTTATTACTAATACAAATCTTGCTTGGGGGGAGGGTGTCATGACTTCTTAATATCTCTACATTAGGTCTTTCTCAATGAGAAACAATAGGGTTCAATATCACTGAAGGTCATCATCCACTAATGACACAATAAATCTGTGGCTTGAAAATTAGGACATGATAACACAGAACATAAAAGCAGCAATTCATTTTAGCATAAATTATTTCATCTAAGAAACATTTGGAGCTATTTGGAATTTTTATTCTAAATTTTGAAATCATTTGGAATGAAAGCAAACAGAAAACTGCATTCCTTTTATAGTTAATAATTAGGAAGCAGATAAAAGTTATTCTAATAATCTTGCTTTTATTCACCAAGTTGAATTCTGCATTAGAATGAGTTTGCCCTGGGGACAAATATTTTATCTCTCTTGGTTCCAGTCCTATATTGTCCTGGCATATTGGCAAGCTCAATAAATACGTGTCAATCTACTGACTATTTAAGTGAAGTACTGTACATATAGTTTTGTCCTTTTAACAGAAATTTAAATAAAATTAAGATTTTAAAATACATCCATTTCTTTCTATAGATTTTTAAATTTCCTGAATAATCAAAACCAGCCTGACTTGAACAAAGCGCTTCTACTTTAAATGGCTATTTTTAATAACATCCATTTGAACAGAGAGAGTGCCCCCAAATTCATGATGACTCACTCAATTGCTTGGAAAGGATCAAAGATTCTAAATGACCACCCTTTACCAAAATTTACCTTGTTAAATAAAATAACCAAACTATCTTTTTTTAGGTAGAAATGCTAAATGAATATCAAAAAAGTCAAAATTAACTGTCACTTGAAAGTAATATAAAGAGAAATATCAACTGGTTGCCTCCCATTTGGGCCCTGCCTGGGGATTGAACCTACAATCTAGTTCTGTATCCTGACGGGGACTTGAACTCCCAACCTGTCAGTGTATGGGACGACACTCGAACCAACGGAGCCACACTGGCCAGGGCCAGGGAAAACATTTTGAGAACTTCTTCTGTATAGCACTGGAAGCTTTAAACGTTCTAACTGCTTAAACTTTGAAGGTTCAACCTCAACCTGTGAAGAACGGAGGTAACCATCACTCCTCATGGGCTTACTGTGAGAATTTAAATACAGTATCTGCAAAGGGTTTGAATGGAGCCCAGCACCAAGTAAGCATTAAAGAAACATTGTTATTTTCACTAAGAAAGCAAGGACTTAAAGAGTAAGAGGGAGAGGGAAGAAATAAGAGCTAAGAAGAAGAAAGGCTAACACAAAACCCAATATTTTTGACTATTGCCATTTTATGTGGTCAATATCTAACATATAAAATTACTGGCAAGAAGGATTAAATTAAGAAGAGTAGTCTGGCTGGTGTGGCTCAGTGGACTGAGCATGCGCCTGAGAACCAAAGGGTCGCTGGTGCGATTCCCAGTCAGGGCACATGCCTGGGTTGTAGGCCAGGTCCCCAGTGCGGGGTGTGTGAGAGGCAACCACACACTGATGCTTCTCTCCCTCTCTTTCTCTTTCCCTTACCCTCTCTCTAAAAACAAATAAATAAAATCTTTAATAAAAAAAAGAAGAAGAGTGGGAACACTCACGCTTATATGAACTGGGTATATAAAATATGACTTTCAGTCCCAAGTCTTAAATTCTCTGAAAAAAGTAAAATAAAATAAATCCCCAATGTTACTTTAAATTTCATGTTAGGTATTAATCCACTTTGAAATTTTTGCTGAATTGCTTCCTATATCAGCACAGTTCAATGTTAATAATGACATATCCAGCTCTACGTGGGAAATATACTTTAAAGATCTTAAAATATCTCTAAAGAGATAATAATCCTTAAGGGTCTTAAAATAGCCAAATATTAAAATATTTAAAGGTATTATATAAGATTTTCCTGTATACTTTTATGGGTGAGACTATTTGAAATGAGGTGGCAGATTTATTTCATGGATATTAAACATTGGGAAGTACACCTTAATAAAAAAGATTCATTTAGATTTTTAATTAGGAATTGGACAGGGACTTGTAGGGTGTTATATAGAAGCTCCTCTGATTTTATGAGAAAACGCTGGGAAGTAGGAAATATGAGTCCGACTGTTGGAGTTCATTTCTACTAGGTTGTGCCTTAGCAACAAGCTCTCTTTGTGTTCCCAAGTCCTCCAGAGAGAGGCTCCTCCTAGCCGCTGTGACCATGGAGCTGTGGGGTTCAATCTCTCCCCCAGATCACCTCTCCCTGCTTTACACGGCTCAGCCTGGTCACTTCTCCCCAACACACCGCCCCCCCCCACCCCCACACACCGTCTCTCCTCGGGCCTAGTTAAGGGCAGGTGTTTGGATCACCCAGCAATCAAGAGTATAAAGCGAAAGCTGATACACCCAGTGTTGAAACTCCCCATCATGCTCTCCACTCCGCTCCCAGGGTAATGGAAAGCGTATACAAGCACATCTCCCATCAGGAGAGCAGAGGGGCCTTCCCTGGGCATTATCCACCACCCGGCAGAAAAGAGTTGAGGATACTAAGTTAACGTGTTGTTATTACCATTTACTTAGTGTTTACTTGTCAACAGTGTTAACCCTGGAGCACATTCTACTGGACATCTTCACTGTTATCTATATATCATTACGCCTGTAGATGTATTCTACTCACATGCGTTTTCAAAGACATCACAGTCCACAGCGGTCTGGGGATCTGCCTTTTTACTTCATGTGTTGTGAACATTTTTCCCTGATGTTCGGTGGTCTATATTAGGTTAAATGACCGCATCAGCAAGTCCCACCTGTCCTCGACACACACACACTTAGAGATTTCAATCATCTTAAAGAAAGACAATAATGAAGGAAAGAAATATGTCATTTCTCAATGACAGCAATTTCAGCGTTCAAGGATTAGCAGTTAAACAGTTACAGAAGAAGACAGAGAGGTTAAAATACAGGATAGATAAGGAGAGAACCAACTGCTTAAGCCTCCCAGAAGACGGCTCACTCTGCTCGCAGAGACTGCCATTTACCAGACCATGGCAGCTTCACATGGTAGGTGGCCAACTTGGCCCCTCCCTGGGAATAGGGAAGCCAACTCCAAAGAAAACAGAGCTGAGCTGCAGAGAGAGAGGGAGTTAATAACTTGGTTAAGCCCTGGATGTATCCATGCCTGAAGCTGGAGTAACATAAGAATTTGCCAGTCGCATGAGCATAGCAATTCCCCTTCTGGCTTAAATTGATTTGAGTTTCTGTCACTTCCAAAGAAAAGATGCCTTGTCCTTTAATTAAATTTCAATTCTTCTCCAATCTAGAAAGACTCCCAAATCCACAACACACCTATCATTATTTAGAGTAATGGTGAATGTCGTATTCAGTAATTCATGGCATTCCTCAGAACGCTACTTTCTCTGAGATAGACAGCTGTTAGAACTCCAGGGCCCAATTCTCTCTATTCTCTGACACTTCACTAAAGAACACGTAACATGCATCATGTTTACCAGTCTCTCAAAGGCTAAATAGCTCTCCTTACAGTGGAAGCTGATTGTAGTTTCAAAGTTGAACACTGTGAATTCAGAAGTAGGGAAAATAGTACCTGGTAACAAATATTGGGTTGGCCAAAAAGTCCATTTAGTTTTTCCATCAAATAAAAGACACATTTTTTACATTTTTACCAATAACTTTATTGATTTGGATATTTGGAGTATGTCAGTTATCTCCCGCTCTTCGCTTCCAGTGGGTAGAGGCCAGGGGTGCTGCTAAACATCTTCCAATGCATGAGACAGCCCCACAGTAAAGAGTTATTTGGCCAAAATGTCGATAGTACCAAGAAACTTCGCAAACCACTTTTGGCACATTCAATCAGTCTCAGCACCTTCTCCATACACTGCACTGATCTTTTTTGCATTTCAGTTGTGTTTTTACCTTCCTTGAAATAATAAAGCATAATACATAAAAATGTTGCATATTTTCTTCCGTCTTCAATATTAAATGGCTGCACAAAAATCCACCAATTTTGATAAGTTTTTTAACACATGCTGATATGACAGCTGTCACAATACAATCTAACAAAATTGTCTCAGATGAAGTTAAAGACAACTAAGCACCACTAGAGCCCAAAAAACTAAATGAACAAAAAAAAACTAAATGAAGTTTTTGACCAATCCAATACCTATTACTCTCTCTGAAAGTAAAATTACTGCTAAATAGTACATCTTTACAAGGATCAGAAGTGTCAGCTGCTCCTTGAAATTTATGTGCTGGAGAACACAAGGATGATAAATTAGCTACACATCAGGGCTGCAGATCTTTCAGCTGCATCACATGGAAGACATGCTCCAAGTTCAGCCACGTAGCTTCCTGCTCTTTCCTCACAGGTGGACTGTCTTACGTTATTAGAACCTTACCAAAGCCAAAGGTTCATAAAGCGATAAAGTTCAAGACTAACAAATAAAAACATACATGAAGTCCCATAGCCCAAGATATCAAGATATACATAGCCAACATACATCAACATGGCCTGAAAATCTCAGTTTTCCAAAAAATGAGGACCAGTATTCTCTCCATAAGAACTGTAATAGAAAAGCACCCAATGAAGCCCTTGTAAGGGGAAACTTGACTTAATATCGCCCGAGTGGGTTTTAGACAAGGACATTGCTCTTAGGTCAAAGGGAGCCAGCCCTACAATTCTTTTCACAAACACCATCTTTCCACTAAGCTTTGGCCAAAGACATAAATATAAAATGTATGTTTTCAGGAAGGCATGTCTGAACTTAGTAAACCAAACATTGGGTTGGCCCAAAAGCCCATGTGGTTTTTTTCCGTAAGATAAAAGACACGTTTTTTTCATTCTTACCAATAACTTTATTGAATTGTATATTTTGAGTATGTCATCTATCTCCCCCATGGTAGAATCCTGATTGTTCTCAGTTAATGTCTCGATGTGATCACTATCAACTTCACCTGGTCTACCCAACCGTGGAGCATCATCCAGTGAGAAATCTCTAGCATGAAACTTCACAAACCACTTTTGACATGTTAGGTCAGTCACAGAACCTTCTCCATACACTACACAAATCTTTTCTTGCATTTCAGTTGCGTTTTTACCTTTCCTGAAATAATGAAGCCTAATATGCCGAAAATGTTGCGTATTTTCTTCCATCTTCAATATTAAGATGGCCTCACAAAAATTCACCAATTTTGATAAGTTTTTTTTTAATGCACACTGATGTGACAGCAGGCACAATACAATCTAACAACATTGTTTTGAGTGAAGTTAAAGACAATGGAGCACTATTAGAGTCATCCTAGAGAAAAAAACAAGTGAACTGTTTGGCCAGCCCATTATTTATTTTAAAGTAAGACACCATCTATTAATGGTGAATAATCCATACCCTGCAATGTTACGAGTGAAGGTGTGACACACGGGTCAGCGAGATGAGCAAGGCCTGGGAGGCTGGTAGAAATGCAGAACCACAGGGACCACTGTGGATGCCCTGACTCAGAACCCAGACTTGAACCAGTCCCCGAGGTGACGTGTGAGCCTGACAAAGTTGAAAAAGCACTGCTGTCATCGGCTACAAATCACAGAGATCTCTTGGAAACACAATTTCGCCTGGAAAAAAAGGCAAATCATAGAAAATCACATTCATCAATACCCATTTTGAGATTACAAACTACAGGAAACTTGACCGTGTAGTGTTTGGAGAGTCAGACTTCTGTGATAACAGCGTAAGTTGAACAGCAATGCAGGATGTTGGGGTAGAAGAGGCACGACAATGAAGAATGAAAGGACAAGATGCAACAGCGTCACTCAACCTCACAAGTAAAAGAGCGGATTCGCAGGTGCCCCTGTTATTATTAAGCTACATATATTTTGTATATATGAATGTTACATAAACATTTTCAAAAGGGAGGGAACAAAACCTCCACTAGAATAAAAATAAGGTTTTACAGCCATAAAATAACAGCGTGTGCACAGACCGGGTATATGAAGGAGTGAGAAGGATTTAACAGCCTTGTAGGGTATTACTAAGCAAGGAGAACAATGATTTCATCCAGATGAGTAGCAAAGAATGCTTTATTAGTTATGGTTTACATTTTTCTTCAAGAAAAAAACAACAATCACAACTCACCCTGCATCACTAACATCCTTCTGTAACATGAGAAGCAAATGGTGAGTCTGGGACCACAGCTTCTTGGAGCACAGTGAGGAAGAGAGATTCGAGAGATGCTGAGCCAGGCTATCCATCACGGACTTTGGAACCAGGGACAGCTGAGGAGTGAGCGGGCTCTTTCCAGCCAACAGTCATGCCCTCAGGTAGCCAGGCATATGTTGCTTATTTGCAATTTTGCGGTTAAACAATAACACATTTTACAAATTCATGCTCACAACAGCCCTTTGTGCAAATCCTGAAACCTAACACTCTACTTGCAAAGAAAGCAACCCAAGTGAGCAAATAAATATGCAGCCTCAGGTTTTCACAATCCTAACTGGAACACAATTTCACAAACTGGCACTCAGGTTGGATGCCTTATGAGAATAGTACATCTTCAAGTCAGAGGATCCCGTGTTTTTCATAAAAACTTTACATGAAAATTCATATATTCTTTAACATACAGAAAGCACCCTAATCTTGGCAATGAGAGGGAGAGAAGAAACTAAATAGATATTATACTCATAGATGTAGGTTTAATTCCTGGCATCCTGTTGCATGGGAAGAACAGTTTGGGGTAAATGGGTTCATTCCACTAATCCTCACGCATTTCTCATTGGCTAACTGAGTACATCCAGCTTTTCCCCTGCCCTGTGATTCGGCAGGCATGAATGTAGCTCTTGTCTCATCTTCACCTACTTCACGATTCCCTGACCTCTTGGATATTGCCCTTAACCTGTCGTTAGTTGTTAGTTTGTGCTTCTACCAAAGCTCATCCAACTGAACTTCTTCTGCCCACCTGACCTTGACTGGATTTCCTGACGACTGACCTTCCCTGTCTGTCTGTGGTGGGATACCGACTCTAGAAGGGTCATTTCCTCCTTCTAAGTCTGTTCAGACCCTCCCACACCTACATATGATTGGCCAAGGGTGAGGACTCAGGACATGCCTTATTCCCAGGCTCATTTTGAAGACCAAAGCAGGCACTTAGTAGGCATTTTAAAAAGTTTAAAACAGTTACTGAGAAGAATTAAAATGCCGTAGAGGTTAACCTATTAAAAAATTCATAAAATTTATCAAAATGAATGATTTTCCCAACCATCACAGAATTTTAGAACTTTATATAACTATTAGCACAACTAGGGGTCCTAAGTCCAGCTCTGTCACCAAGCAGACCCACTGGGAGATTTTTATTACAAATCTTCTTAAGCTCTCCTATAGTATGATTAGATCATGAGAATAATGAACAGTTATACAAAATATGATAACCTGATGCTTTATGGGAAAAGTCCAAAAGAAGTCACAGCTCAAAATAACCTTGAAGAAAATCCAATATAACTTCCTGGTTTTCTATTTCTGGAAATGTGCCAATAACTACTATGATTATATAACTCCTACCAAACCAGAACTAGAATCCAGGTCTTAGTCCAAAAATAATTCCAGTAATTTTGTGATGTCTATTAAATCTTTCTCAGTATAGGTAGTTTAAACACTTCAGATGGGTGATACAATGCTGTTCTTAAAGTCAACAGGACAAAAATATCACAATGACCCCCAGAATGTGGCTGTAGGGCTCCAGTGATGTCACTAGTGGGCTTTATCCTCACGATTCTGTCACTCTTACTCCAATTTTACGTACTTTCTTCTGTTGGCGCTGACAAAAAGAATGCACATTTGCTCTTATCCCTCATCGCTGCAGTGTTCTCAGATTTATGACAAATTGGCTAGTTTCCTTCACAGAGCTCAAAGCAATACCTCCCCTAAAAGATACAAATTCCTGTTGCTGCCCTGGAGTAGGTAAATATAACTGCCCTGAAGAGAAGCGGCGCTCTCAGACACCGGTTCCTGCCACTCAGGGCACCTCTCCTGATTACTTTGGTTTGAAGGTTCTATTGCAAACATCCTTTGTTTTCTGAAGATAGGATCTCTCTGGAAGGTCAGCCACACAGAGTTCTTATTCTGTCTCGATACAGGGGTGGGCAAAAGTAGGTTAATGATAATAATACAATAATTAATAAATAATAAAATGAGAATAATCTCTGTGTTTAACGAACTCACAAGTGTAAACCGACTTTTGCCCATCCCTTTATGAGCTTCTGCTTTAGCAAATGATTGTCGCATTGAAGTACCTGAGCGTAACTTTTGCCCAGACAACAGAGCCTCTTGGGAGACAGACTCTACTAGACCTATCCTCTAGATTGCTCTCCAGCTAGAAATGTTTCCAGCAGCTTTTTTGTGTTGTGTGCTACAAGACAGACAAAAACATAATTCACTTTGTATTGATTACAAAATATATACCTTCCCACAACTCTGATTGCTCAAACAATTTAGCAAAAATTTACTTTTCTATTTCATTTGTTGTTGAATGGAAGGCATCCTGCATCTGTCATCTCTTTCTCTCCTCGGAGTCTCTAGTGTTGAAAGTAATCAATCAATCGGTTTACAATAGAATGGCTGATAGATGGCAGTTACCCATCGCTTCCCTGATAGAAATAATAAACCTAGAATGGAGAAATGGCAGACATTTTTTAAATGGACAGAAGAAAAGAAGGCTTTCATTGGCAATTTTTCGGCAAATATGTCATCAAACACTGGGATACAGGGCCAAGAAGAAAGGGTTCATTTCTTGCAGAAAAAAAGATATTTCATCACAGCCATTAACCACCAGGTAAGAGACATGTCAAAAAAGAAAATTTCAGTGACACATCACTTTTGCTGAACCATCCAGGAGCTGATACTGTGCACAAAACACGCTTTGTGTTGACAGACAGTGAGAACCCGCCAGCGTAGTATGCCGCCAAGCTGCAGGCTGAGGACACTGAGGCAAGAATTGACCCACCCAGAAGCTCTGTCCGTGTACAACTGAAGCCACGAGAGCAAGAACTCCCAACATCTTAGGGAGTTAAGATGCCCTGCCATTTTTTTATACAGACTGACCAATTTCCAAAATGTATTACATCTCCTATAAAATTAAAATGTGAATAATCTTTCCAAAATAAAATCAAAGTAGCGCACAAATAGAGTTCTAGGAGCTGACATCGAGAAGCGCCGCGCAGCTGCAGACGCTGTCGGGAACTTCCCACCACGGCCAAACGGTGCCCAACACAGAAGGAAAGAAACAGGAGGACTGAGCGCCTTTTCATGTGATGTTCAGAAGACAGGAGAGCAGTTCTGAGATAAAGAAGGCAAGTCGGAAGAAAGGGGAGCAGCGCAGGGAGAAGGTAGACTGGCCATGGAGGGAAGCAGCCAAATTCATGGGCGGAATGGCCGAGGCCGGCATCTGGATCTGTTCCCCACCCCCACCCCCCCGGCGTCTAGTTCTCAATCTGGCAAGTTACTTCCTGAAACGCACCCTTTCTGGCCCTTCCAGATGAGGTTAAATTCTCCTCGTGATGCTTTCAGGGTATTCTCATGACACCCTGAAACTTACCCTTGGTATCACTTATAATTTGTGTAGTTATTTGTTTCCACGTTCATATTTTCCTGCCCCTCCGTGATGAGAAGCTCCACAGTGGCAGCGGCCGTATCTGCATTATTCACTGCGATATCCAGGGTGTGCTATGTGCTCAATCAATATGAGGCTAAATAAATTGAATATCATCCTTAATGTAATTATCTGGGCAGGCAGCATAGCGTAATTGTTAAAGGCAAAGACTCTGAAGCCTGACTGCCTGAATTTGAATTCTGTTTCTGCCACTCACTGCATGAACTCTGGCAAGTTTCCTCACCTCTCTGTGACTTGGTTTTCTCTGTGCAAAGTGAAGTTAGCAGTGGGACTTTCCTCACAGCGTTGTGGGAATTAAAGACATCAGTATCTGTGAAGCGGTAAGAGCAGTAAACAGTCATATCAATCACTATATCACTATTACATAGTGATTAGTGATTTCATTTGAACATTAATAAAACTTATATTGGCTTGTAAGCAATACGAATTAAATGTTTAAGGGACTAAATGGTAATGGAAAAAATATAATAAAGATTAAATTTTTTTTAAAAGTTCAATTTTTAAATATCTTAACTGTGAATCCAAATTTGGATTCCCCAAGTACAATAGACTACTTACTCCCAACAATGTAGTATGTTCCAGCCAATATAATTCAAAGAACAAAAGCAAAATTCCCCCAGAGATTTCAAATAGCTTGTTAAAATGTATCTTAAAGTTGCCAAACAACAACTAACATGTAGAAAAAATAGAGAGAGAGAGATGTCAGCAAAAATGGCAAAGTCCTGTAAAAAAAGGGCACAAATTATCAGACAACTTTCTCTAACTTTGGAAATTAACCAAATGCTTGCAAGAACCCAGTGAGCATTTTTCCAAGAGCTATGTGGCATTCAGTCTTGCCATCCCCTACCCTTCGGCTCCCATCTGGGGTGACAATTGGCAGCCTGGCAGCCAGCAGTGGGTAGCTGGAGCCCTCTCAAAGCCACATCCCAGAGAACTATCCTGACTGACCCGGCCAGTGCCTCCTTGGAAGACCCCACTTAAAAATCTGTCTTCTGTATTTGACCTGACTCAAAGCTGCCCCAGCAAAGAAATGAAATAAATGCCTCCAAATCCTCTTCCTTAAAAGGTGTTTGTCAACAGAAATTACAGAAAATTGTCCACCTTTGTAACTGTCTGCGGTGGTGAACAACGTTTGGGGCAAATAATAGACTAAAAAGCCTACAGGGAAAATCTGGTGAACGAGACGTACATAGGAGCTTTGAAAAACTCCCACGTATTACTGGGAAACTAGAAGGCCATGCATGTGTGCAGAGCGTGCAGATGAGTCCACAGAATTGATACCCTGGGCTGCCTTTCACTCCCTTCTTGGCTTCCATGGTGCCTGGCGCAGTGTTGGAAATTTACTGGGTCCTATGATGTTACTACTTGATAGTTAAAATAAAACGGGCAAAACACCTGAATAACCCAAAATTACATTAACATTTCAATAAATACACTCGGAAAAGCATTGAAAATGTGATTGGTGAAACTCATGAGTAAATTGGGAAGTTGTAGCCCCTCCCCAATCCTGCTAAAATAATTTAGGAGGCTTTGAATAAGGTTAGATAACCCATTACTTATATCACTGTAGCTATTTTATAAAGAAAAACAAAGGTTAGAGTTATAGCTGATTCATCTTATTCACAGCTGGTTAATTATAAGACTTGATCAAAATTAAGCAGTTGATGTGAAACTTTAAAAGAAATTATTGATTCTTCTCTTGAGCAACAGCCAATTAAAACAGTATGGTGCAAGACGGCTCTCGTTCTTGGTATTCTAATTTTAGACTTTTGCCTCTCCATTTTTTTTAAACAAAGAACATTATAGAAAGACTTCAAATTAGCTCTTGGCTTTTCCTTTTCGATATCAACCACTTTCTGAGTGCCAATCATTTTGCTGAACTTTCTTTTAAAAAGAGTATTGCCAGGGGCGCTGCAAGCCAAGGGAGATGATGAGGCAATCACAGGAACACCCCCCTCCCTGCACTGCCTTTTCTTCCCTGACGATAACCCCAAAGCACCTTGTTATGGGAGGAAAGGACAGGATGATTCCAACGCCGGAAACTGGTTTTCTGTCACACAAACAAATACAAGAGGCCCCCCCAAAGAGATGTGAATCCTGACTAAAAGAAGCTGAGGATAATAAGATGGCCATAGGCCTTCAATTCCACATATCCTACGGGCAGTTCCACTTTTGGGGGGAAATTGAAATGTGGAGTTTATTAGAGCAATAGCAGGACTCCAAGATGGCTCTCCTAAGACGTGGCAACCATGTCTTTAAAACACCCCCTACATTAAGTGAGTATGCAATATTATTTAAGATAAAAATGAAAAGCACAGGCGATCAGAATTAGTTCATGGATTGAAGGGCCTTGAATTCTCCATGTAACTCATTTAATTTTCCATTGTCAGAAACTGAGTACTTTTTTCCACACTGACCACAGTTCAAACTATCACTGTATGTTTTTCAACTATTATGAAAATAGTAGTCTAGAATTAAAAGGTTAATTTGTCCATTAATCTGTTTTCATTTTTGTCTTCTCTCCCAGCCTTTATTCATGTTTTTCCATAGCTGCAAGTGTAGTAAAAATATAATTTTATGGTTTTTTTCTTCACTTAAAATTAAAATAGAATTTGTCTAATATTACCATTATAATTTTAATGAATGCATATGTTCCCTTTAATTAATACAGTATACTTAATCATCTCTCTATTCCAAGGACATCTGGGAAATCTGTCACCATTTTGAAGACTTTCCTTTTTAAAAATTCTTACTGAGGAGTATTAGAGCTCCGATCTTTGTGTTGGCATTAAAATAACTGTGAAACAACAAGACCATATTTAGTGAGCACCTAATAGCGGTTCCATGTTACAACGGAAGTGATAAGACATGCCCAGAAAGATAACATGACCCCTTAAAGACAACACATGATCCATGATCCCAGCCAATTTATAACACAGAAGATGAGACAAAAGCAGAGGAGAAAATCCAACCAAGACTCCAGAGGAAAGCTAGACCCTTCAGCTGGTCAAAGAAGGCTTCACTGGGTAGGTTAAACTTGTATGGGGCTGGAAATATGAAGAGAGAGCACTTGGTTGGGTAAGGACATGTAGGAAAGACATACCAGAAAGGGGAAAGAGTTATGTAAATATGTTAAAACAGGGGCTTTGGCAACAGCCGTGCAAGACTGGACCTGAAGGGGACATTTCACCCTTTCCAGTAGTGAGGGTTAATAGGATTCAGGGACAGGGGACTGGGTAGGTGAGTAAACACACTCTCTTCGCAGTGTTTGTCCAACAGGTACGAGTGTGGAAAGGAAGGTAGAGACTCACAGGTGACTCCTCCCCACCAACATATTCCGCAGGCCTTTCCCTCCATCGTGCGGTTTCCCTGTAGTCCGTGATACACAGCTGCAGCTTGCAACAGAACTAGAGGAGTCTATTTTATAGACATGAAAATATGAAGAATATCACAATGTAGAAAACACTTATAATACATTGTTAAGTAGAACACAAAATATAAGCCGGTATATAAGCCACTACACCATAAAATATCAACCTAAAAATAAAATATATAAAAATAAAAATGCTTGGGTCTTGAGCTTTGACTTAACCTAGGAAAGGGGTGAGAGAAGGCAAAGGCCCCCTGTCCTGGAGAGTTGTCCCCGTCCACCTTGACTCTTCCCCAGTTTTCCTCTCCTCTTCCTGTTCTGTAGGACCTACCTCTCGTCTGGGGTGGGAAAACGTAGTTTTATGTCATAATGCATTTATCCAAATCTATTGTTTCGGTCATACATTTATGGCCAAGTCTCTCTAACGATTACATCTTCCATGATTGTTCAATGGTTACATGTCACCCCTCCTCGGCTGCAGCAGCCCTTCCCTGAGGCACAGGCTAGAAGGCTCTGGTTATCTGACCCAGGCAGAGCCATGGGGTTTGAGGAGGTACATGAGGAAAAACACAATCCTCAAGACATTAAAATATTACACCGCAGTACTTACAAATATTCCTTTTTCATTTTATTGGAAATACGCCTAAAAATATGCTCTGCGGCACTAGAGCTAAAATATAATCTCATTATCAATTCCAAATTATAAAGTAATGCTCTCCACACAGATGCCAGCTGGGAGTCGGGCATTCCTCAATTTTTTCAGGTATCCTCCAGAACTCTCGCCCCAGGCTCAGCTCAAAGATGAAGATAACTTTATGTAACGAGGAGAGCCCTAGTTGGCCGCTACATACTCAGATTTCCACACGGGCCGTCCATCTATGTGGATCTGGTAAAGAGATGATATTTTTGGAAAGGCTCACACACAGATACTGGAGCTGCCGGTTCTGGAATAAACATGGGGCCACAGGAGACATTTCCAGATAATTCAGAACTATCTAAGTAGGCTGAGGTTCCCAGTGTGAACTCTGGGTTCAGTGTCTACAGTCACGGCCCCATTGCAGGGTTGACGATGTGGCCCAGCAGCTCTCTCAGCGTTAACGGGAGTGCTCATAACACCTCCCCCAGAGGTACCTGAAGTCGTCTGTAAGGGCTCCTCTGTTCACCTACTGTTGGTACAGCAGGCTTCTTCTCCAGCCCCCCTACAGTGCTCCCTACCGCACTCCCAAGTGCTTCTCTCCGATGCAAAGAGAACAGGGCTCCGTGCAGCCACGAGCCTCACATTCTCTCACACTCAGCCTGCAGTCTGCAGTCCAGCATTTCTCAGAATGTAACGTGACACACAGCTGGATCAGAGTCACTTAAGGGATGTCATAGGTCAAACTGTGCCTCCCCCCAACTCAGACACTGAAGTCCAAGTCTCATGATGAAGTAACCTTGAAATGTGACATTATTTGGAAATAGGGCCTGTGCAGATAATTCAGTTGAGATGAAGTCATTAGGGTGGACCCTGATCCAGTACAACTGTGTCCTTATAAAAAGAGAGAATTTGGAGACATGCGCACTTCGGCAGAAAGCAATGTGAACCTGAGGACAGAGATTGTGGTCACACCTAAAAGCCAGGGAACACTAGAGATTGGCAGCATAGCCCCAGAAACTGGGGAGAGGCTAGGAGCAGATTCTTCCTCCCGGCTCTCAGAGGGAAGCGGCCCCGCCAACACCTTGATCTCAGACATCTAGCCACCATCCTGCAAGACAATCAACTTCTGTTGTTTCCCTCCCAGGCCGCGGCACCCTGTCAGGGCAGCCCAGGGAAACCAATCCATGGCGCTTGTTGAAAAGCCAGTTGCTGTGCCCCAAAGCAAACCTCAAACCTTATGTCAGATGTGAGACTCTTAAACACCAGCACAGAATTTTCTAGGACAAATTAGCTGACCTAGATGATAGAGATTAATTTTCAACAGAAATCTAAGTTTGTACCTCCAAGGAAATGGAATAACTAACTTCTCTACAGCTGCTCACACAAGGTACTTTCACATGCGTTGCTGTCCTCCTCACAACAACAGCGATGGAGGTAAGGTGAATATTTGTATTAGTCTCATTTTCTAAATATAGAAACTCAGGTTCAGAGCCAATTCCAACTTGCTCAGCATCATACAACCAATGGGTACTGAGCTAAAACTCCCAGCGAAGTTTGGGGACGTGCTCACCGAATAGTTGCTGGGTGTTGAAGGTCAAAGCTAGTCAGTGGGAAAGACTAGGCAATGGGATCAGAGAGTGGCGCTATGGTGCCATATAACTGGCCTGTTAGGAGCAGGGCATTAGGCAGGGTATGTTCTGGTTCCAGCTCTGTGGAACAGGACATGGGGCTGGAGGAAGGAACGGGGCAGGAGCCGTGCCTCAGTGGGAACAGGGTGGGCTGCTTGGATGACTGGGGCACCAATTCACTGCTGACCCCTACTGAAATCACAGAAACAGTCAAAGCTCCCTTTGCCAGCCCCTGAGGGCAGGTAGATGCTATCGAGGTGTGATAGGAACAGTGGGCAGACCATAAAAAACTAGGCAAACCTACTCTTCCCCACACTCACAAGGCTATGCTGAAGATGTGCTTCACAGCCATGAAGAGACTTGCACACCTAATCTTATGTATGTTTGGGAATTAATTCAGAACCGCTATCAGCACGGAAAAAAAAATAAAGAATGTTAGTGGCATTTATATTACTTAACTTCACAGCTACTGACATTTCAGAAAAGCCATGACTGTCACCTTGAGCCTCACATAAAAGTGAGGGGAAAACAAAGGAACGCAGCTCCAGTAAACAAAAATTTCAAAGAAGCATGCTTTTAGCCAAAATAATAGCTTATGGATGTGTGTTCTGTTCCTTTTAAACACTGAATTTTGGCTCTGAATACATAATCCATTCTTAACAGCATGTAAATAACTGGAGAAAGTACAATATGATAGTTATACTTTAGAACCATTATTCTATTGATTAGAACTTTCAATAGAATTGGGGGGGATGAGTTCACGGAAATTCTCTGAAAATGAGAATGAAAATTCACTGTCTGTTGCTGTATGACTCAAATTCCCCAAATAATTATTAGTAGGGCCCATTGCCATCTAGTTGTATCAACATAAATGAGCCCCAGATAACACCCAAAGCTCAAAGACTAATGACAGAGGTGGAAGAGATGGTCTAGTCAGGCATGAAATTGATTTTATAATAACAAATATCTGTTGCCTTCTATGTGCTAAGTAAATAATTCTGAAGCAGGGGGTAAAGATAATAAAAACAAAATCATTAACTGCTTCCACTAAATCAAATTCAGAGAGGAATCCATTGTTGTGTTGACCCTGAAGTCTGTTTAATGGCTAATTAAAGCAATTATTTTCATCACGACACGGCCCTTAATCATAGGTACCTTCAGAGTTATAGGAGAGTTTGGTTGGTAACCTTGTTGGGACGAGGTTTCCTCCTATACCCCCCAAATCTGCATTGAGAATGTGAGACAGGAGAGGAAGACATTAGGACATGAACTTAGTGCTGAGGTGTGTAACCAAATCACAGACAGCACAACCTAACCTTTGAGGGCAGGTTCAACATCCCAGAATCTAACTCTTCAGGTTTGGGGGGGTCTGATTTTAAAAAGGGTTAAGCCAGCTAATTGCAGATAGTGGAAGTTTATGGTTAGCTTTAAAAAGACACTTTGAATGTCATCATATCATTTATGTTCCCACAGCTCAGTTCGGTTGATTAGAACATAATTCCAGGAGGAGCAGGATTTCCGGTCCAGTGCCCAGCTGGGTCAGTTGGCTTCACTAGGCCCCTTGGCCCCACAACTCCTCATTTTTCTACCCAGATACTTTCAAAGATGATACTTTTACCCACAAGGAAATCACACAAGAAAGAATAGAGGAAACAACATTATACATGTTTCCAAATTCCAGCAATAACTCCAGAAAAAGCGCTGAGCAGGTACATAATTAATAGTGTCTGCCCACATCCACAAACACACATGAACGTAATATTTTTTGTCCTGCAAACACCTCATTCTCCTGTTCTTCTCCTTATCCCAACACAGCTCCCAGGGACCCTGCTATAGTCCTAAATGATGCAACCTCCAAGTCTCAGCTGGTTATTACGAGGCTGACACTTCTCCAAAACTGAGCCAAACAGACTTTTGCCTGGGATTCAATCTGTCCTTGACGACAGAAGCAGTCAGACTTAGAATTGAGAAGCTGCTGGTGGTCCTGGTTTGCCCCTCGGTGGGCTTTAGAGTGAGGCAGCAAGGGCTCCGCACGGAGAAAACCAGAGGCAGGCCTGGCAGTGTCCGGTCTGATCCCCAGGCTCTGGATGTCCCTGAGGCTCAGTTCCAGCTTTACCTGCCTGTGGTTCTATTTTTAACCTTTCTTGAATCCCGAGTGCTGCTATATTCCTTTGTGTTTACCTCAACGACTATGAGTTGAGATTCTGTCACTTGCAATTCAAGTAATATATACACATTCGTTTAAACAAGAGAATGTCATTTTCGGCTCTGGCACTGAATCCACCCGTGGGTCTGGAGAGATTGTGCAGCCTTGCAAGCGACCCCAAACCTCAGCGGTTTCAATAACAAAGGCTCAGTGCTCAGCGGCTGTGTGTTCTCCTGTGGTCAGGACAGTTTTGATTTAGGCTCATGCCTCAGCTCAATCGTTAACAGAACCTCCTCTAAGCCTCAGAAGTGATCTGGTTTGAATGAAAAATTACATCGTCACACTCTATTTCTCAGCTATGCTACCTATCCATCACACGGAGCCGAGGCTGAGAGAACGGTCACTATCTGGAACATTGCCAGTCCACACATTACAGGAAAAAGAGAGCTCTAGTGTCTGAAAGTAGCGATTAAATGCTCCAGACTAGAAGCATCATCTAGAAGCATCATGTCTCCTACCTAACAAATCCCTGCCCAGAGCTTGGCACAGTCCCACCTCAGGGATCGCGAAGGGGCCGGCAGGGCCACCCAACCCAGAAAACCAAGAGCTCGAAATTATTCCATAAACAGTACGAATGATTTCCAAACTCCAACCCTCTCTCACTGTGCATCAGCTTTCTTATTTGTCAATCTACAATTCTTCCTCATTTTTTTCAAATGGGATATTATACGGGTCCTTATGTTAGATTAGCTGATGATTCCTGTCCTAAGTTTGTCTTTCTGACCACCTGCATGACCTCACTTGATATTCATTGGCTGCCTGATCATTCTACATACTGCTAACTCGTGAAAGATTCACAATGACTAAAACACGATCCCTGCCCCCCAAAACTTAAGGCAATTTTTTGTATTCTTTCGAGTACCTTTTCGTTCAGTGTACCAGTAATTTACAAAACGATTCCTCTAAGAACTGCCAGAGTTAATATCCCCAAGGTATGGCTCACTCACCCGGTAGGACCGAGTAACAGAAATTTCCATGCAAATTTAATATGTTATTCTTCTAACTTGATTTTAACACATACTCTTGATTCTAACACATACTCTTTCGCAATGAAAACTCTGATTTTACTTAAATAAGCATAACACAGAAAACCCTAATACTGTATATGCAACACTTTCAGTATCTCTTACACAGAATTTACTTTTCTACTACAGCCACTAGAACTGCGCCCCCTCCCCCCCGTCCCACATTTTGTATCTATTAATACTGGTGCACTCCAAACTTAACTTTCCCTGATGTGACTAAGCTGAAACTACGTCACGAGGTACCTATTCCTGTCCCTCTGAATCCAAACAGGAATTGGGGAGGAGGGATTTATATATTTTTGCCAGAGATGCAAAAACAGAAAATGTGGACCTAGCACCGGAATGGGAATGTGCCGTGCATTTCTTGCAGAATGTTCTATAAGTTGGTTAGTGTGGCATTATTAGTGATGTATATCTGCAACATTCTGAGTGAAATAAACTTTTCTGGACCAGCCTGCAGAGCTCATTACCATTTACAAGCAGAAATATGTTTTAAATTCCAAGCTCTTAAGCTGTGCATCAACTTTCCGAATGCCATTTCATAAGTTGGTTTACCTGAATGCTGTAAGTACTAAGCCAGGATAACTGAGTGAAATGTCCTCCTAAATTGTGCTTTAAATTCAGTTACCCTTTATCATGGCTGTGTTATACACTGTCAGCACCTGGCCATCCAGCATTCGACCAACACGCACTGAGCACCCCCTATGCACAAGAAAATAGTCTAGGTGCTAGTGATATGTTAGTGAGCACAAGAGATACGTTTGTTTATCATCAGCTTGGTATCATCTCGGGTCCCTTATGCAGGTGCTCTGCATAGCAGAGGAGGACTCTGTTCTTCAGAATGCCCTTCCCAGCATGGCACTAGGTCAGAGTCATCCAATGAGAAGTGCCCATGGGGATTTGGATATCCCTGGGGACAGCTCCAGACCAACTCATGGACAAAAGCCTAGTTCTTGTGAATCCCTATGATCAGCGATGGCAGTTCCCACAGAGACTGGGACATTTGCTGTGACAACTTCTGGGTGGGTTCCTAGGAGGCAGCTGCACTCAACCACCTACCTCTGTGACCTTCCAAGAAGGTGTAAGCCTCTAGTTCCTTGGAGGAAAGTCTCCCTATTTGGAATTCCTAAGTGGCTTCTGTTGTCCCAACCCAAACGGACTGATAGATCAAAGCCAGCACGGTCCCTGCCTCGACATGCAGACATAGTAGTGGAGAAGACAGATGCTAAGCACCTGTTTACACACGTGATGGTGTGATTGCCAGAGCCGTGCAGGAGCCAGCGCTGACCCACTGTCAGAGCTGTTTGTTAAATTTTCAGAATTTTGCAAGTTGGTCATTACTTATAGTCAATATTAAAAATTACCCCTGGCTGGTGTGGCTCAGTGGATTAAGTGCCGGCCTGCAAACCAAAGGGTTGCCAGTTCAATTCCCAGTTAAGGCACATGCCTAGGTTGCAGGCCAGGTCCCCAGTGAGGGGCTGCGCAAGAGGCAACTTCACACTGATGTTTCTTTCCCTCTGTTTCTTAACTCCCTTCCCCTCTCTCTAAAAATAAATAAATAAAACCTTTTTAAAAAATTGATTTATGTAAACTTTCAATTAATTATACTAAAAGTACAGCAATAAATACTTTAAACTCATTATTTCCCAATTAATTTACTATTTTTTATGCTTTTGAACTTACTTAAGTACATATTTGCACCTTGATGGTAGACATTCTATACAGTGGTTTGCGGCGCTTCCCCGCTTGACTCTCCGTTCAATGGTGTGCCCTCGGTAGCTTGTTATCACGGCGCTGGAAGTACGGTCACCACCGTAAAATCTGCAAACACTACAAATGGGCGCATCCCCCACCCAATAGAGCTGGTCATCAAATATTTACCAAAGTTCTAGAAATTGTAATAATTACCAGAAACATAAGGAAATATTAGCATAGAACAGGGAGACTCCACCATAACCAGGGATTTCAAGGAAACGCCCCAGAGGAAGGGATACCTGAGTGGAGCTCCGGTAGTCGGTTAGGGGGAGCAATGAGGGACAGCAATCCAGAGGAAGGAAAAGCACGTGACTCTATGAGGAGAGGAAGACCTTGGCCCCGGCAAAGGGCTGGAAATCTGATGGGCTAGAAAGCCAAGAGAGGGGGTGTGTCATTCAGCTCCATTCTGTTCACATTTCCTGTCTGGACAGCCACGGCTTGCTTTTTTGCCCGTCTCTCTTTTCTGTCACCTTACAGTATTCTTATTTGCACATTTCTCTTTTCTGTCACTCTTCTCTCAACAGACAATTTGGTTGAAGGCAGAGCCCATGTTGTCTTTATCTTCCCCTCGCCAGGTGCCTGCACCAGCTCCTTACATAGCTTGTACATACTTCTCAGTGAGCGACTGAATGAATCCTTATACCATGAAGCTCAGTAAACACTGACAGTCAAATCTCTAGAAATGAGGATAACATTCATAATTCAACTTTTTAATTAAACTAAATAAAAATAATAGATTTCAAGTAAAAAGAGACGATTTAGTGTGCATAAGCACTAGCCATGAGTTAGAAGAATCAAAACTGAAGTAATAACCTGGACAAATTCAATATTAAAATATATGTGTATTAATCTGCTAGAGGTGCTATAACAAAATACTTTAGATGGGATGGTGGCAGGTGCTAAACAACAGAAATTTATTCCTCACAGGTCTGGAGGCTGGAAAGGCTAAAAATGGGATTGAAGGTAGGTTTCCTTCTGAGGCTCTTCTCTTGGCTTGTAGGCAGCTACCTTGTCACTGTATGTTCACATGACCTCTGCTGTGTGTGCATGACAAGAGAGAGACTCTGGCATATTTTCCTCTTTTATAAGGACACCAGACCTGTCTGTTGAATCCAGACCTCATCCTCAGGACCATATTTAACCTTAATCACTTTCTTAAAGTTCCGACCTATTTCCAATCCAGTCACAGGGAAGGTTAGGGCTTCGACATGTGAGTCCTGGAGAGGGCAGGGGGGTGCACAATTCAGCCTATAGCAATATGGTTTAATATAAAAACATAAAACAGATGTTTGGTTCAAGACTACAAAGAAATCCTTTCCAAAATTACATCGATAATTATGATAGACATTACTGGACATGGACATAAGACACTCTCTATTATACAAAACTGAAATATGCAAACTTGAAAGGATGGAATTTAGTTACACCACTTGTATTATAGGTACTACATCTTGTCTGTTATTTATAACTTAACGTGAAAATGTTAAACTAACGCACCCTCCACACATGGACACACACACTCCAAAAACCACCCATGAATCCCATTGCTTCAAAGCTGGCATTTGAGGAGGTTGACCACAGCCAGCATCTCTGACCCTCTGCAAGGCGGCAGCACTTCTGCCGGTACAAAAATACCAGAAATAAAAGTGTGCCATGACGACATTGGCTTTAGAGCCTGGGAACATTCCTGAGTGATTTTGTGACTATTGTACTACTATTTCAATATTCGATGCTATTATAATTTATAATTGTCATCTCTCCTAACAATATCCCAAAATGCATTCAATGGTAATGCTGGTAAATGTGCCCCCAAATCAAGATCCACGGAGTGAAATTCGATGTGATAAAAAGCTATGAAAAGGGTCAAGGTTTTATTTTATGTTATTTGATACACATACAAAGTATATTTAAAAGTAAAATCACACTACAATTGTAGTAGATTTATGAAGTTGAGGAACGCATTCCCTGTACTTCAATATATTACAATATGAAAACTGTTGAATTATGGGAGTTTTGAAAAATGCAAGGTCTTATGCACCTATTTCTCACATAAACTGTGACTGCCTCACATGTTCAACTGAGAAACATGGACATCTCGTTACACCAAAGATGGGGTAGGGGGAGTCCATCCCTGTGATTATCAGTTTAAACAATCTATAACAGAAAAACTGTGTTCACTTCCTTGAAGCAGCACCAGGATAGAAGGGACAGAATAATTAACATAGGGAACACTAGACCCAAAGGAAAGCTGTCTAGCTCCAGCTGAGCTCTCCTCCTAAAGTCATTTGATATGTGAGATGCACCTCCAACCGGAATCATTAATGTGCAGTTTTTCTGGGAAGCAAGAGGGTAACCAAGATGATCTGATGTCCTTTGCAGTCTGATAAATGTAGGCAATTGTTGGCCGTTCAGAACTCAGCTATGTTAGATGTTTATCTTTTCCTGGAACCTAGCTCCTCTGCTCTAACCAGCTACCTCAGGCACTCGGAGAATTATCTGATAAGCCTTGTTGGGCTCTGGCTCCCTGCTCACAATCCCTTCCTCCCAGCAAGATTTATCAGAATGCAGCCAAGAGCAAACAGACTGTGTCCTGGGGTCAGGGGTGGGAGCCCAGCTGTACCTGGTTATCTATCTCAAAGCCTGATTTTTTCTCCACTCACACCTCACCCAATCCTTTGGGCTCTTACATGGCCTACATAACAAGAATCCATCTCACAACCATTTCTTCCTCTCAAGAAGATTTTCACGTGTTAATTGCAAAAGTAACCCATTCCCCCAGCAGGGACCATGCCAGCCCCACTCCACATACCCTCACACACAGTTACTGATGTTTCTGCCCTCACACAATTTCTCAACCTCGTAGGAACCACCTTGCAAATGTTATAACACAAAAAAGTCAGTCTCCGACTCTCCATTTTATACAATGATTTACATTAGCATGAAGAACAGTAAAAGGTGAAACCTAATAGTTGAGCTCATTATAATACTGAAGGCAAGCACGTGGTGTTACCCTGGGCAGTGACTTGACAGAGCCTGGTAGATTTTTAATAACATAAAAGGTATTCATGTAATCAGAACAACAGATTTTCTCCTTCCCCACTGAGAAGAAGCAGAAAGGAAAACACTTAAGTTAAACCAGAGGACGTTTACATAGATTGAAAGATTTAGAACTTGTTATATAGGATTAGGTGATGAAATCTAAAATAGTCTCGCCTGTTGATGGGTAAGAAGAGAGATTCCTCTCTCTCAGGAATGCTTAGAAAATGTAAGTCAGGAGAGCCAGCATGACAATTCCTGGGAACATATGTATTTTGTTCACTTCTGATTTATCAGACCCTGCAATGTATGTGGCATACAGGCATTTACTAAATGCTCATTCAGTAAGCATTTGTTGAATGAATGAATGAATATCAATCAAAATCTAAAGGCAAATATATTATTAATATATTATTTATAAGGCATTCCTTTTAAGCAATTATTGTAACTATACAAAGTGAGAGAGAGAGAGAAAAGAAAGTGGGAGAGATCTTAGCCATCTCACATGGTGTGCCCACAGTTAAACAGGGAGATGGTAACAGACTTGGTTCTCCGGGTCCTGCGCACTCTCAGTTCAACAACCATGGAACTCTGCCCAAGGAAGAAGCATTAACAACTTATGTTTTCCCCAGAACATCAGATGAATCAGCGTATGAGTCCCCCTGAGACCCAATATAATTGGCTGTAGAGTCGGACCAACCAAACTAAAACACCTTGTGACTGCTGCTAGCCGATAATTACGAGGGTGGCCTTCCATCCGTGGTTATTATCCAAACACCTAGCCTGCTCTGTGAGGTCCGAGCTCTTATCTCCATCTTAGAGACTGAGAAAAAGCTTCAGAGGAGTTGTGCAGACTGCCTGACCCTCGTCAGTCAGTAGACACTTTAAGTCAGATACTTGGGTTCTACTTCAGTTCTCCATCTACTGTATCTCCAGAACCCATGGAATTCATTGAACAATTAAATGAGGTAAACATCCATCTCATTGTCCAAATGAGGATGCTTTTTGAGAAAAAACTGTGACAACAAGCATAAACCGGCTCCGTTCTGGGCAAAATTGGAGGAAGGGACCCCTGGTCCTTTCCCTTGTCCATGCCCCCGCCACCTACAAGTTCACCGTGACCCTAAGTGATGCCATCACAAAGGTTTACAGCTTTTTGGATCAGCCTTTGGGTAGTTCCGTCTGTAAATTCCTAAGTAGGAATTTTCACTTTGGCTTACTATAAAAAATAGCTGGAGTGTTTCAAGAGATTCTAAGTGAATCAGAGTCAATAGTACTGCAGAATGTTAATTAAACTGGGATTGCTTACAGAAAGTCCATTTCTACTCAAAATTTTCAAGGAGCACTAAATCCTTTTTCTGTTTGGGGTGCTATCCAGGGTGCTTTGCAGGGAGACTGAGAGAGGGGTGGAGGTAGGCTCGATGCTGAGACCCTGATTTCCTGCACAGTACTACCATGTCACTCTACATTTATGTAATGGCTTTAAGTTGGGCCTGTGAAAAGAAAGGGTTATTAGCTGGGTAACTTCTCAGTAAATGGTAGAAAATGTCAATTCCTACTTATTATTGCTTAATTAGAACTTTTTACAAGATATTTTCAAATTTCAGCATTTTCAAATGTCAACTTGTAACACTCGCAAATAATTTTTTTTAAAGCTATGAAACTAAGCTTTATAACTTTGCCTTTCAGAAATAACCCGTGGCGATGCTGGGTTGCTTTGGAGAACTTCAAACCCTCTCATCTCGCCGGAGCTCACTTGCCTGTACCATCCAATCAAGCTGGAAAAAGGGCTTGAATTGGAGGGACGCAGGCTTGAGCTCAGAGTCAAAGTGTCTACTCTCTGTTCTCGGCCACCCACCATCAGGCTCCACTTTATACACAGGCATCTTTAAGGAGAGACCGGATTGGTCATCATCGTTCCGCACCGGAAACAGAAGTCGTCTAATTTGCGGTGACCCATGCACTACATGAACTGCCCCTCAAGCGTGGACAGGCCAGGGCCAGTCGAGACACTTCCATAGAAAGCGGGTGGGTTTCTGTAGCTAGAGAGAACTTGGCGCTCTGTGGTCCAGGCTTCATAGCACCTTCCAGAGACAGTTAGTTACAAATGGGTGTGTGAACAAGGGGCACGTTTCCTTCCATGACCTTTCTTCCAGAGACCTCACTACCTTGCTTCCATACCTCTTCCCATACCAACATAGTCCATCCAGGGAGTCATGGTGATATCTGTCTGAATGTGGAAGACAGACTCTTTACTAGGAGAAACTGCATTATCTGCGATTAAAACAAAAAATATATAGGCATACGTTCGTGTTCCAGGTATGATGCCCAGCCAACTGTACCCCATCTGACCATCTAGAAAAAGCCACTAACACCCCGGCATTCTAATACAGTCAGGGGCGGTGGTGGGGGAGGTGGGGAATGGAAGAGTGTCTCTCACTCCGGCTGGCTCCTATCCCTGAAATGGGGGTCAGAAGTGGTTCTCACTCCTCAGAAGACCAGAGCCCAGACATGTGGCTGCTCCCCCAGCGGATTCCTGATGTCAAAGAAGCTGTCCCTCCCCCCACCCCCACTCCCAGGAAATGTGATCATCAAGACAACACTGTAAATCAGAATGAAATATCCAGACCTGGACTTGGGTCAGTGGCTGCTCAGTTCTGGCTGAAATCTGCTTTTTGTAAGCCAACTGTCTATCTAGGCAATCACTCTCTGAATCTCGGTTCCTGCCATCTAGAATCTACACCAATTCTCCTGTGTTTCATTAAATATTCAGAAACTATACATCACAGGCATTAAAAATCCTCATTTTCTGAAAGTTTGTTCACAGTTTTTAAATAATTTTCCAACTGAAATATACTCATGGTCTTATATTTTAAGGAGAAAGGGCTGGAAAGGTATACTCAAGCAGATCAATGTCTTCTATCAGGATCTAGTATTTTCTAATTATAATAAATATTACAGGACCAATTTATTTCCGTTTATTATATTAACATGGATGGTTATATCCATTTCCCACCCTCTGTGAAAGTTAAGTCAGCTATAGGGTGCAGCCCAGGAAGACCTTCTAGGTGACCGGTCCTTAACCTGGGGTCCTTGAACTCGCAAAGGGCCTAGGGACAGAACCCAGCGAGTTCCCTAACTGGAATAGAAAAAAATTCATCTTTATTTGCTCTTCCTCCAGTGGAAACTTACTATTTCCTTCAACCTTGAATGCTGGCAACACAGCGTCACAGCGTTACTCAATTCTGTTACCGGGTTGCCAATAGAATTAACATGTATTTTCATATCACATTAGGTTATAACAGCTGTCTCGTGATAATAATTGTATTCATTTTCACTTTAATGTCATGGTACGTGAAACATCTACCCCCATACCACATTTTTGTTCAACTTTGAAAACAGTATTTTAACATAAATGCTTTCTTTCATCATCCTATGTATTTTATTTTATGCACTGAACAACATTATTCTGAGAAGTCATCCACAGGTTTCTACAGACCAACTAAGAGGTCCAAGGTACAGAACAGATTAAAAATCGCTGTTAGGCACTTGTATTCAATAACTGCAGGGAGATCACAAAATATAAAAAGCTTGCTATACTCAAGTGCTTAAATAAACAGTATTTTATATCCTGTGTCCTATTTTGAATTAACTGTGGATTTCAATTCTCATTAGTTCTAGTTCTTGAAGCAGTTGAAAGGAGGGAAGCCTCCCAGTTCTCTGCTAGACGCAATGGTACAACTGGAAGGTGGTGAGCAAGGACTAATCACTGCCGTGGTGAACCAGGAGGGGTGGATGGGCACACACCCGACCACGCTGCTTACAAAGACAGTTCGCAGAGAATCTTTCTCTTGTTCTTTTGTGATGCCTGATTTTTCATTTCATTAAGTAGGGTTAAGAACCAAATCATTTATTGTACTAAGGAACAATTACAATCTAGGTTTGATCGTAAATTCCTTGACTTTTCCCCAAGAAAGCACAGGCTATCCTCTGACACCGAAGAGAGAGGGCAGAAATATGATGGTTTCTGACTCACCCAGGTGCGTCAACACCTCCATCTGGTCAGCCAGAAAGACCAGACCAGAACAAAAGATAGATGGACAGATGTTAAAACTCTGTCCTAACAGGGTTTTTTAAACAGAATGTGTTGGCTTTCTATTGATCTTATTTTTTAAAATATTTTTTCACCTACTTTTTTTTGTCCTACCTACATTTCAGTGAACTCAAATAGTCCAATGGCCCTTCTCAGTGTCCTGAGGATGTTGACATTGTACGTTTAAAACATTTCTGATGGACAGTCACGATTCATTGTTCCGATGACCTTCATTCTATCCAGACAAACATCACAAGGGATAACCCTTCTCACTGTCATGGTCAGGCACGTTTATTTTCCAAAGTGATTCTAGGACTCCCGCGTATGCTTCTCAACACAGTTGATCCTTCTCAGTTCCAGTGACCTGTGGACTTGCTGTGAATCCCTAACACGTTCACCAGACTGGGCAGAAGTGAAATGGTCTAGGATCACAAAACACCTTTATTTTTATATTTCAATGTTAAAAAAAAAAAAACACAGCAGGGACCATTTTCCCTATAGATCCACAGCCTCTATATATTTCTATCTTCATACCTTCACACCACTCTCTAAGCTTTGAAGAGTAATATTTTTAAAGACCCTGAAGTTCCACTGTTTCAATCTCCGGACTTTGCAGATAAGAAAGTTAGACCTAAACAGACTGAGTGATTCATGCAAAACCATTCAGCTGCCAGAGCCGAAGCAAACACATTTCCTGGGTTTTTTTCCTTTCACTGTGGTACCCTTTCACCCTCATCTTAGAACCACTGTGTTTTCCTGTATTCGTGAACATTTAATATTGAAGAAAGAAAACTATTATCAGGGATATTTGCTAACATACAAATATGTTAAAAAGAGCTGTGTACAATCTATTTTTTACTCACAGCTCCATGTCCCCTTTTGCAATTGGCACTTCCCTACATCTTATTTTGGCTCAACAATTCGAAGCCTGACATTACTTACAAGTCTACACCTTAAAAAGTCCTCCTTTAAAATGCTTATAATTAGCTTTCCAACGACTAAAGAAAGAATCAATCCCTGCTAACAGTTCATTAAAACTTATTTGTATTTACTAATGAATTTCTATGAAACTAAACACAAAATTTTTAGGCTACAACTCAAAGACATTTTGAAGTAATGGGTTTGTTCAATTGAACAACCTTTGAAAAGAGCACCCAAATATATGAATTCCTGTTCCTATAAATAAATCCCATTTGTTTTTTAGTATAAAGCCTGGGGAGTCACCCATTGTAAAGTGGATTTAAATAAAAGGTAAATAGACTAAACTATAAGAGAATTCACCCAATGGGGGAAAAATATTTTAAAAGCCATTCAAGGTAGGATTCAAGCAAAGTAGCCACCAAATGATTTGAGCAAGGACATCAGAGGATATTCCCATATTACAGTAGGGTAGAAGGCTTTCCTGTGTTTTCAGTGGTAGTAACAAAAGACAAAATAATTGAAAGGCTCGGATTCTTGACTCATTTTGTTTATCTATAGAACTCAGATGGAAACAATACAGTCACCACCCAAGCGAGGACAACACCAAGGAAACAATATTGTATGGAAACACAGCTACCCACCCCAATCATGGTCTAATACAGTCATCAGTTCAAACTTCAGACGGTAATAAAAATGTGTGGGAACTGAGAGACAAAAATTTTATCTCTGTTTGCCTGTGGCGACTCTCTGACAGGGAAACGAATTGATGGTTACTTTTTTTTTTCCCAATTAAACAATAGCAGGTAGAAAAGGGAGGAGATAGATGGAAAACTCAAAATTAAATGATGATCTTAAATGTTTGTAAACACATGAGCTAGAAAAACATCCAAAGGTTGATAATGCTAGAGTAGGTGGCTTTCAATGTTAAAACACTATCTCTATAGTTAGAAAATGTTAAGGAAATACAAAATATCTCCCATGGCTCTTAAAATACAGAAGAATCACTACTTGTACCATTACTAGATTTCTCTAGATTTTACATCCAATCTGTCCCTAAGTCTTTTCGTTCTCAAAGCCTCAGATCTTTCGAATCTACCTCATTGCTTTTCCCAGAGCCCCTATGTGTCCCCGTGTCCTCCTCATTCACACTTGGAAAACCACAGTAGTCACCTGGTTGACTCTCCAGGTGGCAGCCAGAGAGAGGGCCCTTTCTAAATCTGATCTTGTCTGCCATTGGGTAGGATTCTCTGCAGGTTCCCAATCACCTTTAGGATAAAGTTCAGGTGCCTGCCTTGATTTGCTCCCCTATCTAGCTTTTCACCCCAGATTCTACCAGGTCTTCACTTTCTCCAGACTCTGAAACACATGTACATACTCTCCCTGCTTTCCGGATATGCAAAAAACTTACAGTTCACAACACAAGTGCCCCTCCTTCTAAGTTCTTGTAAATGCCACTCTCCATACATAGAGTACCCTCCACTTTACTGTATCTGCTTGGTGGGCTAAGCTCAAAAAGCTCTTTTGGGAAACATTCCCAGACTTCCCCAGTTACAGTAAGGCACTTCTTAATCTGTGTGTTCCTGTGGTCTTATCCATACTCCACAACGTACTCAGTCTAATGTATATCCTCTCCATCAATTCTGTAAGTCCATACAGGGAGGGGACCATGCCATATTCACCTCTATTTCTCAAAATAGTAACTGACAAAAGAATGGCTATTGAATTAATGTATGATGAATGAACGAATTTAGTTAAACCATTATCCAATCAATATTGAATAAACATCTAGTATCTACTATATGTCAGACACTGTGTTGGGTACCAAGGATATACTAATAAAGAGGCATGGTCTCCATGAGCAAGAAATACTCGAGTGAATGTAGGCAAAAGGAAACTGCCTACGCCAAGTGCCACTAAGCACAGCCACTTTGGCATATATGGCTTCACTTAATCCTTCCTCAGGCTGTATGAGGGTTTGTCCATCCAATTTCACAGACAGGCTCTGGGAGCTCAACCAATTATTGAGGTGTATAAAGTTGGTCCCAGAGGCAGAATTTGAATACAATTGCACCTAATTCCAAAGCCCATAACCCTTCTGTAGCTTTGTAGTTTTCTAGTGTTTAAGCTTGGGGTTTCTGCTGTTGATGTTTCTTTACATCCAACATGAGCGCTGGGAACTAGATAATGAGATGGCCTCATGGCGGCCTCTCTGCAGAAGTGACTCTCGGACTGTCTCACCCAGGCCTTAGGAGCCACCGTTGTCAGATGTGGTGCTGTCAGCTCCACGAATGTTTTCATTTTCCTGTTTCATTCGGAGAACTCAACGGTAGACGCACTAAATCCACTATGGCCTCATCCAGACTCCAAGAAAAGACCTCTCATTCCAAAACCTTTAAGCTCTGAGGCTGAACCACTGTGTTTAGCTGACACAGTGAATTGTCAAAATCAAATGAAACTTAGCATTGTATGACAGTGACTGCAATATCGATGACAGTGATGGCAGTGCTAACAATGGTGACGGTGACAGTGGCGGCATCCCTGCAAAACTGAACAGCACGCAAAAAATAAGAGAAAGGAAGAAGCGCGTCATCCTAATCAAATACTGGCTCTTTCAACACAGAGATTTCCATCTTTAAACCTCCTGAGGAATGTATTTGCTACTGTCCTTCTCTTGAAAGCCCTGGTGTTCTCTGTGGTCCTCGCTTTTTTTGTTCTTTCCTGTATTCCCACGTTCATGCCTGTGAGCATGTTCAGTTTAGTCATCACTGGCACCTGACTCTGTGTAGAAGCTTTATTTATGTTTTTTGCTTACAAGCATTTATATAACTTCTGTTAAGCATCATACAGTGTCATACAAGTATTAACTCATTTCATCCCGACAACCTTGCAATGAGGTAAGGTGCTATTATTACCCGCACATTATTAATGAAGATATCGAGGAGAAAAAAGTGTAAGTAAATTGCCAAGGTCACAGCAAGGACACAAACCCAGGCCATCTGGCAGCAAAAGGTCTTGCTCTAACCTCCAGGCCAGGCTGTTTCTCAGATAAACTTGGTAATCCATACAGAAATCCTGGAAAGGAGTATCGGCATGGGACATTGGATAGTCTTTGACTTTGAACCATAGAAGTTTATATTCCAAGCGCAAATGCAAGACTAATTAAACCCCTCCTATGGAGAGACAGCAGATCTGGTCAAAGCTTTTCTGGGGCAAGGAATGATTAAGAGAGGGAATCCTCTGATCTCCTGATAAAGCCATTAATCTCAAGGCACTGGTACCGTAGTTCAATTAAAGGCAGTCATGGGGCACTAAACACCTGCCCCCAGAAAGCTCTCTAGTGCTTCTGAGAAAGGCCGTCCTCCAGAATAAGCCTACTGATTCAGAATGCGGTTATGGCATTAAGTCAACTGAAACACAAAGCCCTTTTGAGAAATGCTTCACCTTAAATTAAACCAGATCCCAAATGAAGAGCATCAGCCATGAACAGGGTGACCGTCTAAGCCCGCTTGCCCGGGACAATTCCAGATTTCATCTCTGGTTCAGGGGTAGATACTCATTGCACGCTTTTCCTCTCAGAAGCCTAGTGGTTTGGGGGGTAAGATATGTAGCAAGCCTTACCATGGAGAAACAAGGGTCGGCTGTAACTCTTAGTACATCCAGGAAAGAATTCTCTCCGCAGAGGAGCACGCACGGCTTATCTAAAAATCTCTAAACGTACCACTTTTGTTTCACAACACTTCCTCTAAAATTCCATTCAATTACTAAATCGCCTTAAACATCCTAACCAGGGGAAAACTGACAAAGAAAAAATACTTTTTTAACTATGGAGCAACCCGTACCAGGCGCCATCAAGGCAGGAAAGACTGGTCCCTGCTACCCAGAAGTGCACCCTCCACTGGTTCAGAAAAACTGCAGGCAGCCAACACGGTGCTAAGCCCTGTAAACATCGTACTTAATCCTCACGACAGCACTGTGAGATAGGAATCAGCGCCTTCCTCTTAGAAAAAGAAAAACAGGCTCGGAGGTCACCTCGGAGAGGGCAAATTTATCATTTGGATGCTACCGAAGGAACCTGGAATTTTCAGCTCCCATCCTGACTGCGTGTTTGAGGTGACGGAACGTTTTAATATACACATGAAGAGAGTCTTCAAGATCCATGCAGCCTTGACTTTCGTTTCTTACCCAGTGAAACGCCAGTCCCTCTCTCTCACCAGTTCTGCGTGCGTCTGTCTCCGGACGCAACATCAGGTGCAGGTACAGCCCGACGGCACTGGCACTGCCTTTACTGCAGCCTGTGTGTGAGTATTGGAATGTTCGGCTGGTTTTCCTCTCTGTTCTTATGTGACAGAGTGAAAGACAGAAAAATGCACATGTTGATACTGGTACTAATACAATTTAAGAAGTGCATGTGAGCATGAAGCATGCCACAAGCAAAACATTAAAAGCTCAGGGGACATAAGCTGGTCCATGGTGAGTTTATTTGTGAAGGAAATAGCAATTATCCAATGATAAACATAAAATTAAGCTCTGGCTGGTGTGGCTCAGTGGATGGAGTGCCAGCCTGCAAACCAAAAGGTCACCGGTTTGATTCCCAGTCAGGGCACATGCCTGGGTTGTGGGCCAGGTCCCCAGTTGGGGGCATGTGAGAGGCAACCAATTGATGTATCTCTCGCCCATCGATGTCTCTTCCTCTCTTTCTACCCCTCTTCCTCTCTCTCTAAAAGTAAATAAATACATAAAAATATGAGCGAATGATAAACATAAAATGATAGAACTAAGGTCAAACGCTGTGTCGACAATTTGAGGTTCAGGGATAGAGAAAATGGAGAGATTTGTAGATTTGTGAATTAAGAGTCAACATCAGAAAAGTAAGTGATTCAGATACAAAGAGAAACTCAGAAATCACTAAAGCTGTTGAACTGGGTGAAGTTTTCTACAAATTTCTTATTAAGAGAAGACAAAGATTAGTTTCAACTGTCTCAGAGCAAATTTCATATGTTAAGTCCTCATTAAAGTCAGCATCAAAATTGCCTGAATTTCCTGAGAAATTACAACCAGAAAGCCCACCACACGTTCAAAACCATGTCTTCTATCTCCTAAAGCCATGCCAAGTAAGCTGAGATACCAAAAACCTTAGGCAGAAAATTATTTTTAAACTAAATTCACATTATATGTGCTTCCTGCTTAATATTGTTTTTAGTGTAGGAGAAACATACATACACTGTCAAATTTAAAAAGAAAAACCTAGGGTCCATAGTCCACACTTGATGTCATAATTAGGGGTTTTATAACATTTTCACTTTCTGTGGGGTGGTTCCTCCTCGACTCCTTGCTATTATTCACCTGCCAGTCCGAGTTATTTGTACATAACTTCCATCCTGGCTTTCAGAAAGATGTTCTGTCACAAAAGAGGGTAACATGAAAACTGTTGGCTCTCACCATACGTCTGTGGCAGGGAGGTCCCATAGCCCTACTTTCAACCGTGGTCCCCCTGGGGGGGTGGAAATTGGCTTATCTCTGAGTCTTCAGTGCCTCCCCTTGCTCCAGCAAGGCACACGATATTAAATGCTTGTTGAATAAATTTGAAAGCATCTAAAAACTTAAGAATATTTCCAAAAGTAAGAAAAACAGAACGTCTTCTCCACCAGAACTTTCACCGTGGACTTGACTCGCTCTTTTTGCAATTGACGTTTAAACAGCTGAAACCCACTTAAAATTCTCACTGAACGTTGGCGTTCTATTCACTACTATGGAGAAAGCTTCAAGGTCAGGAATCAAGCTAGTCAGCTCTTTTTCCTTCAGGTGTTCAGCACATACAGCCCTCTTTTTTCTGGAACAACTTGAAGTTCCTTCTTCTAAAGCACATTTTTTTTTCCTTTGAGGCAAAAAGTCGCCTTTCTTTGGTTCCTCCGAGCTAGACAGTTTCTGAGCTTCTCTCTGGAGTCTGTAGATCCCTTTACAATTCTCCATATCTTCAGACCTTAGAAACTTGAAATGACACCACTTTCTTTGGCTGATTCCAACTGAGCGCTTCTGGCAGGAACTGAGAAGATTCACTAAAACTGACTTTTTTCAAGGGCCAGGCATTTTGGAAATAAGATAGATCAGTAGGCCCAAATCAAGAGGGCTGTCCTCGGTGCGTTTGTTAAAATGAAAAAGTATATTACAGAGCAATATGCCCTGTTGTGGAAAAATTATGTTTATAATCTGTATACATCCAGAAAAATGGAAGGATGCATTCCAAATAATGCAATTAAGGGCAAAAATTGTCCTTTTCATTTTCCATACTTAGGCAATCTTTGAAATTTTAATAATAAGCACACATTTCTTTTGTAATTAAAACAATAAAGAAGAAATGATTAGGCCCTCTCAGTTTGCGACACCGTTTTTATGCAAAGCGCTGCCTTAGACACCAGATATGTGAAGATAAATTAAATGTGGTCCCACCACGACGGAGCTCCTGATCTCCAGGAAATGAACACATCTACAATCAATAGTATAATCACCATTTCGATCTAGAACCAACGAGTCCATAAATATTAGCTACTCAATACCTAGAAAGAAAATAATTTATCCATTGGAACCCCTGAATCCTGCAAAGGAATTTGGAGTGAAAAGAATATGAAGAGTTAGCCAGGTTGCGGTGGAAAGCATGCATGCTTTCTAGAAAAGAGCTGGTTTCAAATCCTCACCACATCTTCTGCCCATCAGACATCAAGTACATAACCTGATCTCCAGAGCGGCCATTCTTAAAGTCTGACATGCCTAAGTATCACAGAAAGATGATCGTAAAATACAGATTCCTGGAGAATAGCCCTTGAGTGTCTAATTCCTTGGGCCTTGGACAGGATCCAGGAAACTATTTCAACAAACACTACAGGTGGTCCTCTGCCAAACACGGGCAGGGAGCCAGAGTTTCCGCATCTGAGATATACACGTGGCCTCCCTTCTTTAGGTTCTGGTGCACATGAATCAGATCAAATAAAGACAGCTCTGTTTTTCTAGAAATTCTAGAGATCAGTAGAGATATCTTCAGATACCAATGAAGTCAGCTGGAAGGCAGTCCTCTCTAAGGGGGGCTCTTGTTGCTGTTCAATGACTAGTCAGAGTTTCCAAGGTGTGGAGAAATGGGAGAAAGCATTAGTTTCCTAGAGTTGCTGTAACAAATTACCAGAAACTTGATGGCTTAAAACAACAGAAATTTATTCTCCCACAGTTCTGTAGGCAGAAGTTCAAAATCTTGCTGGGCGCCACTCCTCTGAATGCTCTAGAGCAGCAGTCCCCAACTTTTTTGGCACCAGGGACCGCTTCCCATGGACTCGGGGTGGAGGGGCAGTGGATGGTTTCAGGATGATTCAAGCACATTACACTCAAGCTCAGTCCTTCTGTGTGGCCTGGAGGTTGGGAACCCCTGCTCTAGAGAATTCTTGCTTGCCTCTTCCACCTTCTAGTGGCCCAGGCAGGGTTTGGCACCAGTCCAATCTCAGCCTACATCTTTACATGACCTTCTCCTCTGGGTCATCTCTTCTGTCTCTTATAAGACCCCATGTCATTGGATTTAGGGCCCACTTGGGTAATCCAGAGTGATCTCATCTCAAGATCCTTAATTTAATTATACCCTCAAAGATTCTTTTTCCAAACAAGGTCACATTCACAGGTTCCAGGTGTTAGAACACAGAAATATCTTTTGGGAGCCCTTCATTCAACCCCCTGCAGGGGTTTGATAGTTTTCTTCACTCTCTGGCTCCAACTTTTCAGTGTCTAGATCGCCTTTCGTCCTGCACAAGCTGTAGGATCCCAGACATGGCACACGGCCTCCACCTCCACGTTGTGAAAATATATATTGTAATAGTACAATATTCATAACATAAAATTTATTGTTTTAACCATTTAAGTGTACATTTCAATGGCATGAAGTATATTTACATTGTTCTGCAATCATCACCACCATCGATTTCCAGAACTTTCCCATCATCCCAAACTGGACCCCTTACACGGCTATACTCATTAAACAATAACTCCACATTTCCCTCCCCCTAACTCCTGGTGACCTCTACTATATTCTGTCTTTGTGAATTTGACTACTTTAGGTACTTTTATAAGTGGAACTATACAATATCTGTCCTTTTGTGTCTGGCTTCTTTCACTTAGCATGATGTCATCAAGTTCCAGCATACATAAGAATTTCACTTATTTTTATGGTTGAATAATATTCCATTATATAATAGAATATTATATATATATATATATATATATTTTGTATAGATACACCACATTTGTTTATCCACTTATCTGTTGATGGACATTTGGGTTGTTTCCACCTTTGGGCTACTGTGAATACATAGAAGGCTGTTGTGTATGTAGCAGATGGTACTAGAGAGTTGAAAACATTTATATCGCAAAGAATATAAACAACTTAAATTTGACTATCAAACTAACCTGTCCCAATTCTGTTTCTACCTCTTTGTAAATTTTCCAGCCACTCTCCCTTCTCTTCTCTTTCCTGTCTCCTATTCCTTTCCCACCTTCACTTCAAACCTGAAATCTCTGTGCATCATGTGTTCAGGGTGATTCAGCTACTGTTCTTCACCTTGTCTTCCATCAAGCTTTCTTCCTCAGGGTCTCAGTATGCAGCATCTATTCACTTACGGGGCATTTTCCTAGGCAAAGTCCATTGCCTCCCAAGAGGAACTTATGGGTCCCACTGTTAAGATAGCATCTTTCTTCCCTGCTTTGTTACATTTGAATTGGCACTGGCCGTTAGAAAACAGCTACTTGAAAATGGGAGATAAGAAGATGAAAAAGAGAACAGGGTTTGAGATGAAGAGTTCAGCAGAGAAATGAGAACACAGTTGTCTTCAAGGGTGAGAGGAAAGAGAAGACCCAAGAACAATGAATGACCTTTTAGAAGACAGGAGGAAGAAATGCAGTCACCATTTGAGGAAATTGTCAAGAAATCCACAAAGGGTTATAAACATAATGACTGATAAAAGAGGCGATATAATGATGTGAATTGCAACATCAATTATACTAGATGGCAATTGTGAAGATTAGTCATATAAAAGATTTCAAGATAATTTTGCTAGTACAGGCTACTACAGAATTTACATGTGTTTGTGCTCAGAACAGAAATATAGGCATGCCTCCTCTAAATTCCATTTTTTTATGAAAATATGTTGCATAGCAGTTTTCAGGTGATGGGAAACTCTCATTCTATTATTTTAATTGGGAAAATTTATATGTTTCCAACCCATCCAAATACCCCCTCTTTTTCTCCAAATATCAATAAAGTACTCATAAGCATGTCTGTAGCAATCTGAATTCACCCAGGACTTCGAATAATATAAATTAAATCATTTGAAACACCAATTACCTAATTATTTAAGACATAACAAAGCATTTGGAAGGTATGTTTATATGTAGTACACCAAGAATCCTTTCTTACAATATCAAATTATATTTCCCTTTTACATGAGCAAGGGATATATACCATAATGTAAATAATGACATACTTGTTAGAGACAGTAAAGAAACTATCTGATTTACACCTGGTTGGAAGTGCTCCCAGCTCCTGGTAGAAAGGAACTGAGACTCAGGAAAGGCCAAATGCTCAGGAACAAAGGAAAGGAAGATGATGAGGGCACAATGCAAAACTTTAAACAACCTGAGCAAAGGACGTAAAACTGCAGCCCACTCCCTCCACATCCTCTTCCCCGATCTCAACAACAACAAAAGGTTTTTACTGGACACACATGCATATTGATTATGGTGAGCTACTGACTCAGAGAGTAGGTTTAGGGTCAAAGTGTCCACAAATCCACACAGCAAACATTTAGGTAATGAAAGTTTATATACACCCGTATACTTTAAAAGGAAAATAAACTCTAGAGAATTAGGTCATTATCTTACATATTCTCACATTATATTAACTCTGAATTAAATCCAAATTTTCAGTTCTATCTCTGAGGGATTAATTTTATAGAGTTACCATAGAGTGAGAATCTAGCTGGAAGGTAAAGTGGAGACACAACTAACTCTATTATTATAACCTTAAAAGATTACATAAAATTATCAGTTCCCTCAATCTAGCTGAGTTTACTGAAATACAAAGCTGCAATATGCAGTATGTACTTTAGATTCCCAGATTCAACAAAAAGGATCCATATTAAAAATAGCCTCTGTTACAGAGGAATGGATAAAGAAAATAGTGGAATATTATTTAGCCATGAAAAGGAAGGGAATCCTGCCAAATCCCGCCATTGTCGACAACATGAATGGCCCCTGAGGGCATTATACTAAGTAAAATAAGTCCAACAGAGACAGACAAATGCTATATGATTTCACGACAAGAAAGCTAAATTCATAGAAACAGAGAGTGGACTGGTGATACCAGGGTCAGGGACATGGAAGAAATGAGGAGGCATTGGTCAAAGAGTATACAAACTTTCAGTTCTACAAGGAATATGTGCTAGGGATCTAATGGATGGCATGGTGACTATAGCTAACAACACCATGTTACATGCTCGAAAGTTTCTAAGACTGAATCTTAAGTGTTCTCACCATACACACACACAAATAATCATGTGAGGTGATGGATGTGTTAACTAACCTTACTGTTGGTAAGCATTTTACAGTACATCCGTGCATCAAATCATCACACTGTACACCTTGCACTTACACAGTGTTATAGGTCAATTATATCTCAGCAAAGCGGGGCGTAAAAAAGGCTCTGCTATGCTGTCACATTATTTGATTTTGATTCGAAGTAGTTCACTATGAAACAGGGAAGGAGGAAGAGAGGGGGCAGGGGCTGCTCTCATACAAGTGTATCCCCTCCCTAAAATACTGTTAAATGGAGGCATTGCCACCAAAAGAAGAACCCGAGGACTAGAGAGGTATTCTCGGTGCAGTACAAGAGAGAAAAGGTCTTCTGGAAAAACATTCTTAAAAGCTAAGATATGAAATATTACCATAGGAAAAGAAAATGTCTGATCGGCTCCCAAAATGTATCTCGCCCAGCCAGGGACTAATGAAATACAAAACAATATCTCTAAAAATCTGTCTAAATCTCCACTCTTCTCCACACACACACACACACACACACGCACACGCACACACACACAGAATGTGAATACGTGAATACTTCGCTCTAGTCTTTCCTTTTTTTAATGCTCCTCCAGGTTTGTTTTTAGCAGACACTAAGCAAAATCAATTACCATTCCCAAGAAATAGTCCCACTGAAAAATTAGTTTTGAAGCCTGTCACATCTTTTATACTATCTGGCCCATAAAGTTATAAATCCTCTCCCAACAGAAATCCATGCCATCATGAGGAAGAGGGTAAAGTTCTATACAGTCCAATCTTCTCTGGGGATCTGAAGACAATTTCACACTTCTGTTTTTAAACATCTTGAAAAATCTTTACATTTGCTTGAAAGGGCAGATTGATGTTCCCTACGCACACACAAACATACACACTCTAAGGAAATAAACACAGTAAATTCAGAGAAGCTACCGGGGCAGCTTCTGTGGTAAATATATCAATCAAGTCTGTATTTGTAAACCTTTTTTGAAATATCTGCCTTAAAATCATGTCATCTAAAAACCAGGATAAAGAAATCGACTCCAATAAGCTGAATTGTCCCTGATTCCACAGGACCGCCTGCAGGCCAGAGGGAAAAGGTAGCTTGCCTGACCATTTTTTCAAAAAATAATCACTGCAAACGTCCGTGATAATGTATTTCAATGTTCTGGCCAATTAACATCAAAAAGTTCATCCTGATAGCTAACCTAATTTCCTTCAATTGCAAGATAACATCATTCTCAGGCAAGGAGGGAAGAAAATCGGCACAAAAGTCTGAGTCCGAGGACCCGGTTTCACATCCTATATTTGCTATGTGACTTCATGCGCATTATGCATGGGTCTCTGTTTCCTGTTCAAAGAATGTACTGAACTAGGTGGTCTCTACAGATATGCTTCTGTCCTGAGAGAGAGAAACTAAATAATTTGCACCAGCCAAACAAAACAGGCATTCACCTATGTATGTGTGATACATATACTTAGTATTTCAGGTAGCCGTCTTTTACTCAGACTGAGCAATGCTAATCTGCTTTCACAATTCTAAAACTCCACTCAGTTTGTTCTTGTGGAAAATCATATTTTTCACACGGTAACTGATGTGGTGTTTCCCTCTACATTTCCCATTAGCCCGGGACACTCCTCCACGCCCGCATTATTGCAATCTCAGAGACAAGTACACATTTGGGCATTTCTATTTTGGAGAAGAACCAAAGAGGCGAAACCTGGATTTATGCATCTAAAAAGCCAAAGACTTCCCATGAACAAGAGACTTATCATATTCTGTTCCCCAGTCCAATGATGAGATGACTCCTATTTGCATCGGGCATGTAGGCCCCTCAAATGAGAACAGGGAGTGCTGGATGGGCGAGGGAGAGGCTCTGAGAAAGAGCTAGAACCTGAAGTCCTTATAGTCAGAACAAGGAAGGTGGGGGGGACCAAGACAAGGGTCCAGGGAGAGGACCAGAGTGGACCTTCATGTCTTCGTATCTGCAAGATCCCTCAAAATTACTTGAAACCTATGAGAAAGCAAAAACCATGAACAGACTGAGGACACTCTGAATTGATGGCTATTTCCTTGAATTGTCAAAAGGCTTGAAATGGAAAAAAATTAAGTTACATCTTTTGGAGCCCCTAAGGTGGTGGTCTTAACGCCGTACCTCTTGCATTCCTCTCTGAGTAATTCAATCCTCTGAATCTTATCAAAGGAATCAGGTCCAAACTAGACATGATGATTGAGGGGCCAGTGCCAAGAGGAGTGCAAGAATCACCTTGCTGTTTGCAGTATCACATGGGGATTCCGAATCAGCACTGGAAGCTGATCTCATTCATCTAAGTGGGCTATGGAGTAAAATTTCACTGCTGCTCAGAGAGAGCAAAATTAATGTTCAGCACATGCTGTGACTTCCTAGCATAGACAAGCGCATAACATTGAGAGTTAATAGTTACTAGTAATAGCAAAACTTTTATTTTCAAACACACAGGTACACCTACCTCAGAGAGAAAAGTGCAATATACCCAGATTTCCCTTGAGGGAAACTGACAACAGTTCATTATCTATGTGCGGAATGTATCATATTTGGCAGACTTCTGTTATGGGCCACCCATAGGCTTCCCTCCCTAGCAGAATGCACATCAATAATTAGCACCGGAGGCTTCAAATTTCAATTCTGTTTCTTCTGGTAAAGGCTTAAATCAGGTTCGTGTAACCCTCTCCCCATCCGTGAATTACCTAGAACTAGATGAAGAACGCAGGTGGGCTTTTCCCCTCTTGATTAATACTGCAATAGATGGACCGCGTAACAACGCAAATTGCTCTAATATTGTGATAGGATTCAGCCTGTCTGAGCCACCACAAGGACATCCTTTATTCCCCAGGAAGCTGTTAGGAAAGCAATGGCATCGGCTACAGAGAAATCAGCATGCCCTCCTGATGCTTTCACACAGTGGCCATGAATTCTAGAAAAAAATAATGTTCCCTTTTCCTGCAAAAGATTTCCACTCTGCAATCGCTATAAGGATTCCTATCACAAAGCAGATTTCGATGTAACTTTATTTTAGCATAAAGCCATGAGAACAAAGGGATCGCTCTGTCACAGCCCTCCTGCCCTCTCAGTACGCCCAAGAGGTTTTCTGACGTCATGGAGCCGAAGCCTCACAATTTACACGACTCAGGTCATACCATTGCATTCACGACGGTGGAGGCTACAAAAAATATTCCTACAACTTAGAATAATTACTGTTTTTTCATTGACCCTGCATGTAAGGGTGATGTAATTTCCCCAAAGGAATGGTTAAAATGCTGTGCTAACATTCAGACTAACTTTTTAAAACAGCTTTATTATCTGCCTACATTCATTTTAACCTGAACAAATTAAGATTCTCAAAGGGCCTTTTTTCATTTTGTTTATCCTAAAGGCCACAGCTCTCAACATAAAGCCTTAGTACAAGGAGATAATGACGAGTCCAGAATCTAGACAACCCCCTCCTCCCCAGCCCCCTAAGAAAAGGAGAAATTTCTAAGGGACCCCTTGTTACAGCTAAGCCAATTTCTTTTCAACCTAGATTCTCAGATAAGTCCAATGTACCTGAAATGGTATTAACCAACTTGACAGAACCCCAGGGAAAACTTAAACTCATAACTTTTTAAAACATTATCTAATACCTTTCTTCTTTGATTTCCATGTAAAGATGCTCACACTGAAAATAAAAGCTGTGTGACTGGATGTAACTGAAAAGACACCACAGTCCCAGCCCCAGGATGCTCACAGATTTAAATGAGTGTCTAATTACACCAGCAGCAGCTATTAGCAGCCTTGTCAATGACTTAAAACTGACAGCTTTGTTGTTCCAAGAAGTGCTATCATCCTCTTTCCAAAGGGCCAGTCAACAGACTAGTAGTACCTTTGAGGTGGTTTAACAAAAAGTTTCATTATTCACAATAATTCAACAAATGTGGTAGGTTGAGTTGTCTCAATGATGGCGCACCATTCTGCTGAGCACTTTGAAAGTATCAGAGAAGTTTAAAACATGATTCTTGCCCTTAAGGACTTCATAGTCTACTAAGAAGACAGAACACTCAAGAAACAATCGGCAAATAAGAATGGAATTTTGAGCACTGATATTTGTCGTCAGGATTTTCCACGGTCCAATACCGCAGCAAGCAGCTACACAAGACTATGAGCACTTAAATACGCCCTGTGCAAGTTGAGATGTAAAATATACACTGAACTTTGAAGACTTAGTACAAAAAAGAGAGGATATAACATATCTCATTAATAATTTTTGTGTTGATCACACATTAAAGTAACAATATTTTGGATATATTAGGTTAAATAAAACATCAAAATTAATTTCAACTGTTTCTTTTTACTTTTGTAATGTGGCTACTTGATAAATAAAAATGACCTGTCTGACTCCATACTTGTAGTTTGTATTTTTCTCTCATACGCGGGGCTAGTATAAACTGTAAGTACACACGGAGTATGGAAATTTCACCAAGGGGCTAGTCTTACATGATCTAAAGGATTTTGACAAGTGAAGTTAGGAGGGAGACAAGACCCAGGCAGGAGCTGGAATATTAATATTAAAATTTGAGGGCAGAGGGCAGATTGGCCTGGAAGTGCAATCGCAGATTTGGATATTTGGGTCAAGACCAAGTTTTGGATCAGGCAGGGGGCTCAGGCACACGCCACTTTCCTAACTCATCTTACTTCTGGTGCACTTTATAAGCACACTCAATGTATGACACACCACTGAGATGTATACAGTAAGCACATAAAGTCTTCAGCGGGGAAGCAGGAAGTTGAGATTCTATCTGCCATTCCCAAAGGTATTCTTGGGTAAACGATTTCTCATCTCTGCCTCCAATTGTCCCCATGGTCCCTTAATATCATGTAATTTCTAGTACTTTTCTTAATGTTTATGTTATCTATTGACTTTAAGAATTTTCTGCCATTGTGGTTTTAATTTGCACCTCTCTGATGGATAATGATGTTGAGCATCTTTTCGTATGTCTATGGGCCCTCTGGATGTCCTCCTTGGAGATGTATCTATTCAAGTCCTTTGTCCATTTTTTTAGTTGGATTGTTTGCCTTCCTGGTGTTGAGTCATATGATGTCTTTATGTGTTTTGGAGATTCAACCCTTGTTGGCTATAATGTTGGGAAATACGTGCTTCCATATGGTTGGTTCTCTTTTTGTTTTGATGATGGTTTCCTTATCCATGCAGAAGCTTTTTAATTTAATGTAGTCCCAATTGTTTATTTTTTCCTTTATTTCCCTTGCCCTAGGAGATCTATCAGCAAAAATATTACCATGTGGGATATCTGAAATGGTATTGCCTATGTATTCCTCTAGGACTTTTATGGTATCACAACTCATGTTTAAGTCTTTTATTCATTTTGAGCTTATTGTGGTGTGTGGTGTAAGTTGGTGGTCTAGTTTCATTTTTTCACATGTACAAGTCCAGTTCTCCCAACACCATTTATTGAAGAGGCTATTTTACTCCATTTTATGCTCCTGCCCCCTTTGTCAAATATTCATTGAGACATGGGTTTATTTCTGGGCTCTCTATTCTGTCCACTGGTCTATGTGTCTGTTCTTATGCCAGTGTAAGGCTGTTTTGATTACAGTGGCCTTGTAGTATATTGATATCTGGTATTGTTATCCCTCCAAGTTTGTTCTTCTTTCTCAAGACTGCTGAGGCTATCTGGGTCTTTTTTGGTTCCATATAAATTTTTGAAATATTTGTGCTAGATCTGTGAAATATGCCATTGGTATTTTAATAAGAATTGCAATGAATCTATAGATTGCTTTGGGTAGTATGGACATTTTAATGATGTTAATTCTTCCTATCCATGAACAGGGAATATGCTTCCATGTATTTGTGTCCTCCTCAATTTCTTTCTTCAGTGTTCTATAGTTTTCCAAGTACAGGTCTTTTACCTCCTTGGTTAAATTTATTCCTAGGTATTTTATTTTTTTGTTGTTGATGTTGCCACAGTAAAGAAAATTTTCTTCTTAGTTTCTCTTTCTGATAGTTCATAAAACCACAATAAGATATCACCTCACATCTGTCAGATGGCCATCATTAATAAATCAACAAACAACAAGTGCTGGCAAGGATGTGGAGAAAAGGGAACCCTAGTGCACTGTTGGTGGGGATGCAGACTGGTGCAATCACTGTGGAAAACAGTATGGAATATAGAGTTTCCTTAAAAAATTAAAAATGGAAACTGCCTTTGGACCCAGTGATTCCATTGCTGGGAATATACCTGAAGAAGCCTGAAACACCAATCCAAAAGAACCTATGCACCCCGATGTTCATAGCAATGCTATTTACAATAGCCAAGTGTTGGAAAGAGCCTAAGTTCCCACCCAGAGATGAACAGATTAAAAAACTGTTGTGCATTTACACAATGGAATACTGTGAAGCAGAAAGAAGGAATTCCTACCTTTTGTGACAACATGGATAGAACTGGAGAATATTATGCTCCTCACCTATAAGAGAAATCTACTGAACAAAATAAATTAACAACCAAAACAGAACTAGACACATGGAAACATGGAACAGACTGATAGCTGCCAGAAGGAGTGGGGAGGAAAGGGATGGTGGGAAGAAGGGGAAGGGAGTAGTCAAAGAACATGCATGAATGACCCATGGACATTGACAGAGAGATGGAGATTGATTGTGGAAGCAGAGGGTAGGCTTGGGGAGGAGGGAAAAGGGGGAAAATTGGAACAACTGTAATAGAATAAACAAGAATAAAAATTTAAAAAACATCAAAAGAAAGAATTTTCTGCCTTTATTGATTTGAAGAATATCACATACATAACAGACTGACATCACTCTAGGATCATGGTCAGCCAACCTGGAGACTGGCTTCTTGCCCATCAGTGGATGCTCTTTTTCTCCATAACAGCTAATTCAAATATCATACTCTCGTCCTGGCTGGTGTGGCTCAGTGGATTGAGTACCGGCCTGTGAACCAAAGGGTCGCCATTCCGATTCCTAGTCAGGGCACATGCCTGGGTTGTGGGCCAGGTCTGCACTTGGGGGCAGGCAAGAGGCAATCACACATTGATATTTCTCTCCCTATCTCCTTCCCTTCCCCTCTGTCTAAAAAAATAACTAAATGAAATCTTTAGAAAAATATATTATACTCTCTTTGGACCTGCTCCCCCACCCTCCCTGCACTCTCATAAAAGGCCTAACCTCCAGTTCCACGGAGACAGCCTCCGCACTTACACACAGCCAGCCTTTCCTTATTACACAGTTGAAGGTAGAAGGATCCTTAAATAAAGATGCTTCAAGGAGCCTAACTTATACCCTTTTCTCTATCCACCCTACTTCTCCTCCCTCGACCAGTAGTCCTCCAACTTTTGTTCTCATACACCCACTAAAATGATTTTGAAAAACCTCTCTCACATGTTTAAGTTGACATCCAAACATTACCACATAATTTCATATAGGATATCACTGACAAAGAATGAAATTGCATCCATCTTGTAAATTTTGTAAGAACATTTAAAAGCGTATCTATGACTTCATTCTTTTAAACATATCCAATGTTTAAACCGTGTAAAATCACCACAATGATTTCATTCCCACCTTCATCCAGTTAAAAAATATACAGATAAGCTCTTCTTTAACACTAAAAAAACGCTGCAGCATTCCTTTTTCTCTTAGAACTCGTAATTCTGTTCTACTTCAACAAAATCTCAATCCAATGTAATATGTTTAATGCTTGAAAGTCTTTTATTG
>VMDR010004491.1:0-59597 GCA_007922815.1 Macrotus californicus
ATTTATCCACATTGACGCATAGATAAGTCCATGTTGTAGCAGGTGATAGTGCCATATGGCTTTTTTTGTGGCTGAATAATATTCCATTGTATGGATTTGTCAAAATTTGTTTATCCATTCATTAGTTGGTGGACACTTGTTTTTTTTTCACTTTTTGGCTATTATAAATAATGTTACCATGAATTTTTGTGTGCCAGATTTTGTATGAATCTATGGCTTTAATTCTCTTAGCTAGGTAGCTAAGAGTGGAATTCCTGGGTTGTATGGTGACCCCATGCATAACTTTTGGAGGAACTATTTTTAAATTGGTGACACCGTTTTACATTCCCACCAGCAATGCACGAAGAGTTTGATTCTCCGCATCCTCACTAATACTCGACAATTTCCATTTGTTTTGTTTATAGCCATCCCAATGAGTGTGAAATGCTATCGCTGTGGTTTTGATTTGCATTTCCTGGGTGACTAATGAAGTTGAGCATTTTTTTCTTGTGTTTATTGGCCTTCATGAATCTTTGGAGAAATCTTTATTCAGATCTTTTGCCCATTTTTAAGCTGAGTCTTTTTCACTGATGAGTTGTTAGAATAATTGCTGTTTTTATATAGTAAAGGAAATTGTTCTCTCATCCTCGTTCTCTTCCATCTTTTCCTCTTCCTCCTTCTTCAACATTATCATGGCTACTCTTTGTTGTTTACTCATCTTTATGAATGGCAGGATCACCTTGCGGTATGTCACATTTAAAAAAATGTAGCCGATGTTTTCACTGAATTTAGAGATAGGTTACTTGGCGAGGGAACGGCTGTGTTCAGATTGTTGTCTTCCAATCTATGAACATGGTATATCTATCCCGTTGTTTGAAATTTCCTTCTTTCTGTCATATCCTGACAGGCTTTGGCTGCATGCCCTTATGGAGAAGTTCACTGTTGTTCAGTTATGCACACGCCTTTGCAAAGCCCACTTTCCTAGAGGTGAAGTGCTGGGTCGGTTTATCAGTATCCCCATTTTTCTTACATTGCTTTGACAGTTGCTTTTACTTCTCGTGAGTTCTTTGGTATCTTCACATTCAGATTTTAGCTCGTTAGGAAACTCCAAGAGCTCTCAGACCCCTGAGCTTGGAAAAAGGTAGAGAGGTGGTGTCATCTTTCTGCCAAATGTTCCAGATTTTCAGGAAAGAACCTTGGTTGGAGCTTAGAATGTAGAAATTGATGGGGTGAAACTTGCCTTCAAAAAGTCTTTATATGTATTGATGGATGCTAACCTATAGACAAATAATTATATATTAGGTTCTAGATGAGTACCGTATTTTGATGAAAGAAGTACCGTATTTTGATGATTAATGAAAGAAGCTGATTTTAAAAGTAGACCGCTGCTTCTGTGTTACAGGGAAGGATAAAAGCCGTAGTGAAAAATATCTCTGGGAAGAGGGACATGAGTGGGCCCTTTGGGTTTGATGACTGAGGGTGAGAAGTCAACCAGTGGCTTTGGAAGAGGTTTAGGCAGAAAATTGTAATGCTTCCCCCAGTCCATACTTCTCAGTGTCTGTAACTAGAAAGCTACTAGACAGAGGGTGAATGAATATTCATATAGGGCAAGAGAGAAGGAACAAAACTGTCTGACTTTCTAGGCTATGAGAATTTCTTTGATTAGCAGGGGAGAAAGGGCACAAGAAAGAACATAGTAGAAAGGAGGGAGGAGCCTGGACTTTTGACCAGAGCCCAGAATGTGGTCAAAGACTAATCCTGGACGCAACACCACAGCTGAGGCTGGGAGCCTCTTTTGACCCATCCTCAAATGGAAGTGCCTGGGAAATAATGACTTCCGTGACTGTACGCTGCTTCCCACCAAGAGGGCTTCTTCTGGTGCTGTTTCATGAGTTGTTTCTTATTTCATCCTCTAGGTGGTGCACCTGAGTCCCAACAGCTCACTGTGTGAAAGAGCCCAAGTGACTAATAGAACTGGGAGTTATCAGAAAGCAGTGGTCCCGGGGAGGTGAGAAGGACATCCTCAGAGCACACGAGTGGAAGCCCAAACCAGCGTTTAATTATAATAAAAACCCTAATCCCAATGGGGTGAAGCTGATCATATCAGTTAGAGTGATAATAACGGCGGGTTGAGCAGTATAATAAGTATAGTAATCTTCTTCATTAGACACATTTATTAAATGACTACACTGTGCCAGGAACTGTTCTAGGTGCTGGCTGTGCGTATAACAGTCCATAAAAGCAAAGCCCCCGCCTGCAGTCTAGTTGGGGAGATTGGCAACAAAGAAACAAACAAATGCTTGGGTACAAAGCACAGAGGATGATCGGAGGAGAAATTAGTCACCAACCAGAGGCACTAGGCATGGTTTCCAAGAGTAGAGGTTAGCAAGCTGGACTAGGAGCCCACCATGCAGATCCAGCCAGTGAGGCAGGAACAGAAAGGACAGGGCATGGGGCACTGAGGAGAAAACATGTGCCCAGACCTGGAGGCCTCAACCAGACAGAGGATGGGCTCAGGGGACTGGCTGGGAGAGACTCCGCCCTGCAGGATGTGACATGCAGGGGACGTGGCTGCAGAGGCACTCAGCACCCAGATGGTGGTGGGACAAGCTGTCAGTCTGAGCTTTCCTCAGTGGCCATGGGAAAGCAGTGGGGCTTTCGGGGTGGGAGTGGGGTGAGCAGATTTGCCGACAGCATCTTAGGGGATGGAGTGGAGTGGGTGGAACTGAAGTCAGGGAGTCCTGTGGGGAGGCAGTCTGGGCGGGCGTCCAGGGGCTGTCAGAGCAGAGAGGTGGGGACCTGAGCTTGCGAAGTGTGAGTGGGGATAAAGGTCAGGAGGCAGAGGGGAATGAATTTGGTGACTGATTAAACATGGGGGTCACGAGGGGGGACAGAGGAGTCAGTAGCACTGTCCTGGCCCCCGATCTGGGTGACCACTCCCATAGCCCGAGATGGCTTTCTCAGCCCTGTGCGGGCGTCTTTCTGACCCCAGAGGCATTTTTATTATGTTCAAGTGTGTAGAGTAACCAGAAGTGAACTAATAAAGTGCAGCAGTTCTGCTTTAATGAGCAGAAAAGAGTAATTTGTAATTAGCATCTACATTATTTGTACATAATGAGTGCTTCCAAAGTCCTTGTGGGGGCTGTTTGTCTTCCTAAGTATTTAAGCCCCTCTCCCAACCATCTTGTTTATGCCATTTATTTGTACTCTCTGTTCCTAAAAATACGCACATACATATGTACACATTTGCACATCCATTCACCTGCAGCCATCTGCAGATTGTCTGCAGCCAGAGCGGCACATGTAAGAATGTGCAGCCACCCCGCTCACTTGCTCGTAAGCGTAATCCCACGCTTGCACACACAGTGCAGGCACACAAGCACACACTTACACATAAGGGTGTGCACATGCATATACATGTACCCATTCCCTGGGCACACAGGCCCAAGAAGTACAAGTCCACAGAATGTGTGTACTCATAGGAAGCCCACGGGGGCAAACTTGCATCCGTCTGCCCAGGCACAGGCCCATGCATGCACACATGTCCACGCAGTTACTCACATGCATGTGGGGAAGGGTCAGGGATTCAGCCTCAAGTATGGCCGATAGCATTCCTTCATCACTTTGGTATTGACAAAGTTGACGTTTTGCGGCTTTCTTTTCTTGCTCCCAGAGTCTTGCCCTTGCCTGGATCAGCCACCACTGCAGCTGACAATGTCCCTCTTGGTTGTGTGCCGGGCTAGCTGGGCTTGTGAAGGTGTGGGGAACAGAGGTCGGTACCATAGCAACAGGTCACAAGGGGGACTTTTGCCTCCTGGGGCCCAGGGCTCTGCTTGGGGCAATGAGCAATGACCTTGGTTATCAATATACCATGTTTTGGGGGCTCCAGGCAAAACTCAGCACAATGGTCAGGAAGGTGCAGAACAAACCCTTGTGAGCACCAGGGCTTTTCATTCACACACCAGGATTTAGAGGTTGGCAGTATGAGTCTTGCTTTGCAGTTGCGGAAACAGAAGCTCGGAGAAGTGAAGGCACTTGCTTGAGCCGAGCTGAGTCTCCCCCACAGTGTGACTCTGCTTCTCCTTGGCAAGCCACCCTCTGCCCTGCTGGCACCCCCAAACACAGGGCCCGTGGGAGCCAATATGAACGCATGACAGAGCAGAAGATGGTTCTTGTGCCTTGGCATCCTGTGAGGCATTCCCTTGGGGGCTGGAGATGTGGGGCTTCATTCACCCACAGGGCAGAGAGGGTCCTTCCTGAGGAAAACACGACTCCGTTTTTTTGACCTTGATGTTTGCTTTTGACCTGATGTCAGACAAGCAGCTGGTTAAAGTCTTCCTTTCCCTGAGGATCTGAGTAGATTCCATATCTCAGGTTCTCCCTGGGAGCTAGTTTCTAAAGTAAGAGAATTTGGGTTTGTAATGATTTACACTGGCACGTGCATCCCAAGTGAAAAAGAAAAGCCCAGGACTCATGTGCATGTGCATGTGCGTACGCACACGTGTCAGAAATGTCACATTCCCTAAAAGCTGCTAAGCTGTATAGTCAGTCACCTCCAGTCTTTGGACCTGGGTACAGGCAAAGCTGAAGAAGACACCAGGCCACTTTTGGTTTATATTACTGGAAGCATTTTGAGAAAAAAAGTAGTACAACTGTCCTTACAACATTTCTTTCATTTTAGCCTTAAAATGCCCTATGAGAAAAGTAATAACAATGATAATAGCTACACAACAGCTGATGTTTATCGAACAGTTACTATCAGCCAGTCCCACAATGGCCTCCATGAGCAAATGCTTCCCATACCGTAGTCTCTTCCATTCTCATAAAGACCCTAAAACGTGCTGGCCCTAGAATGGGGCATTGAGGCTCCTATTTTACTGTTGAGAAATGGAGGGCCTGAGCAATGTCCATAGGTGTGATCCAGGTCTACTGAATTTTCAGACTGATCTGTCCCTGAACTGTCCAGGACTGGAGATTGCAAGGACAGGTGAAGGAGGTTTGGGTGCTGGGAACTACAGACCCGCTGTGCACTCTAAGTGTCTGTGGCTCTAAAGCTGTCACAAGCAATCCTTTCCAACCAAGTCGTCTGGGTGTGTGACTTCCAGCCAGGGAGCAGGAAAGGGGCCATGCTTCCCTTGCTGGTACTGCTTTGTTTAATAGTGCTTGCCAATTTCCGTGGTGTAAATACAACGTGCGCCGTGATCGATTTCACGTTTCAGAGCTGTTTAACAACTGGGAGACAAAGAGTGGGGGCAGAGGCATGTGTAACAATTGCATAATTAGCACTGGGTCCTTTGGCTCCAGCCCACTGTGGAGCTCAAAGACCCAGCAATTAACCTTTGGCTACTCCTGAGCTCAGAGGAGGCGTGGGAACAGAGCACCAGAAGGAATTTTCGAGGCAGATTCTCCATTGCCTCAGCCTGGATGAGGCTGATGGTGTTTTACTTCTTCCTTTGCCTCCCCCAGGGGGAAAACAAAGAGTGGACCCCAGCAAGGCCAGGGCCTCTAATCTCTCAGTAAAAGCCTTTGAAAGGAGAGGAAGGTGGCTGGGTCTGCCACTGAGAGCTGGCAAGTCTGGGTCCCCTGAGGCCAGGGCCGGGGGCTCCATGAGAGGAGTGTGGCCAGAGCTGGTCAGCTGGGAGGAAATGGCTGGTGGAAGGCCTCCCAGACCCTCCATCCTGTCTCTGTCACTCCCACACAGATTAATGAGCCCCAGGATGCCCTTGGTGTTGGCCAGCCATACTTGGGGCCTCCCCAAAATAGACAGGACGCCTGATGTCTCTTGCCACCGTCCCAGCTATTGTCTTTATGAGCCTTGTGAGTTCAGGGATTACATCCTAACACTTCCTCTTCATGCTTAATCACCGCGCTGATGGATGGACACTTGCACAGACAGCCTGGAGGCTGTTGAGAGCAAGGCAAGCCCTGGACAGCCAGGGCCCCATCGCGTGCGTGTGGGATGATTCGGCACCACTGTGTTTGTGTCTGGGAAGGGGACAATTGGGCAACGTGGAGGCTTTGCAAGGAATCGGAAGTCATTTTTGGTTGAGGCTGGCTGAGGGGGCACCAGGCTCAGGGTTGGTGCCATGGGGTGGGGTCAGTGTATGGGCTAGATTCAGCCACTAGGGGGCAGGCCCTGACAGCAGGTGGACCAGGCTAAATACTGTCAAAGCTCAGAGCGACTGTAGGACTGGTAGCCACACAAAGTGGGCCTTCTCCAGGTTCTGGTTAGCTGCAGAGAGACCCAAGGCCTCAGGGGCTTTGGGAAGTGAGGACAGTGGTGACAGGAGAACATTTGTAGATTCCCTTTATCTTCTTAGTTTGTGGTGATGGGATGAGGGATGGAGAAGAGGCTTCCCTGTGCTGCAAAAGGTGTGGGGCAGGAAGAAAATCAGGGACAGGACAGGCCTGGGATAGAGTCAGGAGCTGGTGGCTGCTGCCCAGGGACACAAGCTAGATGTGGGAGCCCCTCTTGGCTCTGTCCTCTTGGGCCTGCTGGGCCAGGCCAGCTTCCTTTTAGCCCTGCAATGCTGAGCTTAGCTTTTTTCCCAGCTTCTCCAAAGAAGTACCTGCCCTTCCTGCTCTTTGCAATAGCTGATTCTGACAAGTTTTGAACCCTCTGAGCCTGCTGCCTGCCCAGGGTGGAGTTTTGTTAGGATGTGCTATACAGCTGAATCTGAAGCTACAGGAGCTTGGGATTACCCTGGGGAGAGAAGACTGGGGGCCCATATACTCCTGGGAGGCTTGATTGACCCAGGGGCCTGCATCCATCCATCCATCCATCCATCCATCCATCCATCCATCCAAACATCCATCCATTCTGCTATCCATCCATCCATCCATTCTGTTATCCATCCATCCTGCTATTCATCTATCCATCCTGCTATCCATCGTCCATCTATCCACCCTGCTATCCATCCATCCATCCATCCATCCATCCATCCATCCATCCATCCATCCATCCATTTCTTCATCTATCCACTCATTAATCTATTCAGTCAATATATGTTATTGAAGCTTACTCTGTGCCAGGTTTTTTTCTAGAGTCTGAGAACAACTGTGAACATGACAGAAAAGCTCTCTGCCCCATGGGAACTGCATCTGAAGGGCAGCATCCCGGAGACAAGCCAAATCACTCATTAAGTCCTCCAGGTGGAAACGGATGGGTCTTCTCTTAGCTATGAAGGCAGCATGTTCCCTTCGCCTCCTGCCCCGATATAGACACATTCACAGTGTACGTGAATGTACCTCAAGATGTGCATGCCTATGTATGCTCACAATGCATTTCCTTGGATACCAACATATCCACAAGGTCACTTTACACACACACACACACACACACACATACACACACACACTTGAATGCATGAATTTCTAAATACCTGTGCAAACATGCATATAAATTCACCTATGCACACATGCACATATATGTGGGCTAACTAGGCACTTGTACATATTTGCACATACATGCATACATGCCTGGGAATACACAGGCACATACACATACATACACATACATACACATGCACACCTGTGGGTGCACAAACACTCTTGTGTGCCTAGTAACTCACTCAAGCACACTGGTATATGCACATACATATAAACATGGACACAGACACAGTATAGATCTGTATGCATGTAAGACACATGTGCTCACATATGCACAATTCCACACACAGAGAGATCACATGCATATGTGCCTGTACATGTGCACATGCGTGCATGGAAATACCCCCTCTGGCTTTTCCCTTTTCCCCAAGGCTCCCCCACCCTCACACTTCCCCATCTTATCCTGGGGAACCATCCACAGCTCTGACGAGAGAATGGGTTACTAATGCAGCCACAGAGCTGTTTTGACACTTTTGATGAATAACCTTCAATACTATTAATTGGAACAATTGCTTTTCATTTAACTAAATCACGGGAATTGCTAAACTAAATTGAAACAGAATGTAATTTTGCCACGCACTGCTTTAATATGGGCCTCTAAATGTCTTCTCCCTGAAGGATTAGTAACTTAATCACCCACCAGTGATAACTGCTTTCCAGGCTCAGCTGGGAGGCTTCCTGCTCAGAGCAGCCTGGCTGGGAACGGGCTGGGGGACCGGTGGCAGCTCCTCCTGCCCTGGGCTTCCTCTGTCTGCATTATTCATCTTGGGGAACAGGGTACCTTCCCTGCTCTGATCCCAGCCAGGTTCTCACAGACCATCTCCATTTTCCCTTGGTCCTGCCCCTCTGTTTGCAGTCTGGCCTGAGATCTGTCAACTGGGAGTCTGAATGGGGGCTTGTGGAGGGGGGTGTGGACTCTGTCTCTGGGCCTTTCAGAGCCACACTGAGCCCCTTCATCCTCAGAGCCCTGACCCTGAAATCCCAGGGCCTCTTAGACTCCAAGGGCAGCTCAGAGCTTTCCTCATAGGTTGACATGGGCTGGAAATTCCCACTTCACTGCCTGGGGGAGCAAGGAAAGCGCCCCAGCCAGGCAGGCTGTTGAAGGGTGACCAACTGTCCTGGTTTGCCTCGGACAAAGGAATCTCCAGGACATGGGACTTTTAGTGCTAAAACTAGATAGTCACTGGCAAGTGGGACAGCTCATCATCCTAGCTGTAGGGCCTCTGTGTCTCTGGCTAGACATCACAAAGCATTTATTGAGTGCTTACTATATGCTAGGTGATTGACATACATTATCTCATTTAATTTTTGAAATAATTTTCTGAGGATGAACTCATTTAGAAACGAGAAAACTGAGACTCAGTTTTTGAAACCTTATTGAAGATCTCACAGGTGTAAACACAACCAGAATCATAGCAGCCAGTATTTGTAAGAGGCTGCTTTGTGATAAGTACCTGTGTTAAAGGCTCAGCATGCATCCCATGGCAACCTTGAAGACAGGTGCTGTGCCTATCACCCCCATTTTACAGATGAGAAAACCGAGGCTCCCAGAAGTGAAGGTTATGGCTGGTCAGTGCTGAAGCTGTGATTCTGGGTGCAGGAATGCCTCCCCCAAGGCACCCCCTGTGTCGGCTTGCCTTTCAGGCCCCATGGGAGGGACTCTCACACTCTTTCCTTCTGGGTAGCCTGAGGAGCCCCAAGCAGAGGGTTCTGGAGGGTGAAGCCCCCAGCACACTGGAGGTGCTGTCCTAAGTGTGGCCTCCTCCAGGTACAACTCCTGCGCTCGGATGTTCAAACTAGGCGTGGCCACTCTCTGAATGAGGGTTTCCAGGACAGCCACCCCTCCCCCATCCAGCGACATGGTCCCTGGCCTTGGGCCCGGTGTGGGGTCTGTACGTTCTGTAAGCCCAAGTTATTATCCACCCCTGCTGAGCTTAGGCCCTACTTGGACTGTAGCAACAATTTCTTCATGGACAGATCTCTGTGTCTGCCTTTCTAGCCTCTCCCCCCGCCTCTACCCCAAGGCAACATGTCTAAATGTCCTTTTGAATTGTCACTTCAAAATACATACTTGAAGAGGAAGGTGCCCATTTCGAGAGGCAGTAACATCACTCAGACTTTGCTAAGAGCTGGGCTGTGCCAGACACTGTATACATTCTCATTCCATCCAACAACGTCCAAGGGGTGGGAACGATCACACCCATTCCATAGTTCAGGAAACTGAGGCACCAGGGGTAAAGGGATTGTCCAAGTTCACACACTTAGTAAATGGCAGGCTGAGGTTTAGGAAGCGGGCTGTTTGATTCCAGAAACTGATTCTCTCCCCAGGCTGAGACTGCCATTCTCCAGAGTGTTGCTACCTCCGACTTCCAGCTTTCTCCGTCTTTGGGGAGACAACTGGGCACGGTGGTGAAGCTTGTGGGGTCTGAAGACAAATGCTTGTGGGCCTGGAGCCCGGGGCTTCCCATCACTCATGGGGCCTTGGGCTCAGATCGGTTTACCTCACATGGGATGGTCCCCACTTCATAGCTCTGTTGGGATGGTGGCATACGGAGTTCAGCTCAGGTCCTGGCTCAGAGCACAGGCTTAATAAATGGTGGCTACCATTATTATTTTTATTATTTCTGACGGTTTGGAAGGAGGTTCTATGGAGCTCAACACTGCAGCCTGCCAAGACCTGCCTCCCCGCCACATTTCACGGTGCCTGTGCCCTTGAGTTTCCCATTAACTTAATAGGTCTGGACAGAAAGCAGCCAGTTGTTCATGGGATCCTAGAGTCAATCAACAATCTACCCTTCATTGCTCCCGTTCACTAAAATCGATATGCGTTGATTGAACACCAAGGCTGCCCAGGGCCCTGAGGCTGCCCTTCAGGGCTTCCTCCTTTCGCTGAGCTGAGAAAGCAGATCTTCAAGTGTGGCCCCTGGACCAGCAGCAGCAGCAGCATCTGGTAATGAGTTAAAAATGCAAATTCTTGTGCTCACCCCAAGCCCTTCTGAATCAGAAACTGTGACATGGGGCCCAGGAAGTGGTGCATTAACGAGAATTTCAGATTATTCTAAGGTTTGAGAAATATTGGTCTAAGAGAACAGAATACCATTATTCTCAGAGAAGGGCTAGCTGAGCCTCTGAAATCTGGGTAGGGAAAGTGGCACCCAGTGGGGGCATTTCTGGGGGTTGGGGTGCCCTGACTCATGAATTCCTGCCCCTGTCAGGCTTGCAGCAAGGGGACAAGCCTGGGCGGCTGCTGGCCCACACAACCCCTTTGGCAAATTAAACAAAGGCACCCCTTTCTCTGGGTAAATGCAGTGCTGCTGGTGAGTGGCAGGTGGACTGGATTCCATCTTCATTCACTCTCCCATACCCCTGTGTGAAGGTCAGGCCAACTATATGGTAGGCCTGGGAGTATTTGTGAGGTCAAGGCCACACCATGCCTGCCCTCACCTGGGGGTCCTGCTTTGTGGACTCTCCCCAGGCGCTGGGCCCCACCAGTCCTTTAAATGGAACAGGCTTTGCTTGGGAGAAGCTGGAAGTAAAGTGTGGCTCTGAGGACAGCCTGCCATGGACTGGAGGAGACACCCCACCCTGAGCCAATGCTGGAGAAAATAAAATAGGCGTTTGATAGTTTCTCCAAGTGCAGGTCTCTCTAGAGCACTGTCGTCCTGCCAGAGACAAGTCAGCTGACTCTGGTGGAGAAACGGAAGGAAGCACTGAGCACGGCCCCAGCCTGTCCTAGTCAGCACCCAGCCAGCCAGCCTTCTTCCTCCCTCCCTCTTTTTCCCTCTCTCCCAGGGGACCCTCTCAGGCTGTCCTCCCCCAAACACCTGGTCTCCCTCCCATTCTCCTGGCCCAGGCTACCTTGGGCTTTGCCGCCTTCAGAGTCCCCCTCTGGGGACCCTTGCTCACTCCCTTGCGTTCGTGTTCTTAGGGGCTAATGTCCTCTCACTTTACCCTGGAAGCCCTCGTAGGTTTTGGCTGCAGCTGGGCACCTGGGACACTACCTTTATTACTCTTAGGGCTCTAATGAGGCAAATGTCCTCTCCTATATTCCTCTCTTTTTCTCTCAGAAGATGCCTTTCTGGAGGTAGAGGGCTACCTGAGTCTCCTCTACTTCCCCACCCCCTGCTAAACTAGGAGATTTTTATAGCAAGGCCAGGTCTGTCTCTGTCTGTGATTGAGTTTCTCCATTCCAACATCTGCTGCCTTGCTTTCGGACAAAGTGGAGGGAGAGCAGGCCCTCCCAAGCCCAACTCCAGGGCTCCCTAGACTTGCCTCATTGGAACTGTCTACAGCCCAGATGCTCCCAGCTTTGGAAGGTCACCCTGGGGCTGCTACTTGTTTTACAGCCCTGAACAATGGCCTGGGCCTCTTATTTCCTAATGCATGGGAGTGAGTGCACCCACACATCCACACCTCTGTGCACCCAGCATGGGCTGTCATGAAAACTTGTAACTCCCCCTTCAAGGTCAGCTTCTAGAGGAAGTCCAAGGGGCAGCTGGACCAAGGGCCTCCATCCACACGCCCTTGGCAACTCACACTTTTTCCTGTTGGTTCCATACCAAGGGTGTACAATTCTCACTGCTTCTGGACCAAGGTTGGAAAAAGCCCCAGTCCCAAGTCCTTTTTGGTATAAGAGAGGACTGAAATGTTAAAAAGACTGATATGAAGCAATGGAGAAGTAAGGTTCCCAGGAGAAGGGAGTTTCTCATGCAGGCTGCGGATGGGGCTCTGGCTAGTTGTAATTAGGTTGAAAATTTATGCTTTGTAAGCCAGACCATTCTGTGTGATTCTTGTATTTGTTTCACTCTGTAGTGATCTTCTTTGACATCTGCTCAGTATCTCCCACCTTTAACCTTCTCCTGAAAGGTCCTTCTCTGAAGTCACAACTAGTTTCTGGCTCCTCAAGTCAGGTAAACCAGGTGCCTTCTTCTCTGCTTTCTGTGACCTCTGATGCCACGAGGTACTGCTCACCTGCCTCTCCCCCTCTCCTTCTCCACCTTCGAGGGCTCTTCTTCTACTTCCCCGTGGACATATCCCAAGAATCTGTGCTCCAGAAGCTCTCTCCCATTTCTTCTGATCCACTCAGCTGCCCCCATCGCCTCTGTGCACGGCTCCCAAATTCTGCTTCTTGCTTCTATGAAGGACCTTCAGAAAGCTCCGTGGCACTACCCTTCAATATAACCAGCTTCCTGGGAGATTTCCAAATGCGGTTCCTGCCAGCACCTTTAACCCAACGTGCCTCAAACTGAACCCAAAATCTTCCTTCTCCCACCAGCTCTAGATTCCTGCCTCACTCTTTCTGCTGATATTGTTGATTTTTCTTTCTTGTTTCCAATTTCTTCTCTCCAAAAATCTGATTGGCAAACAACAGAATTTCCTCACCATATCTGTTCCTCTCCCATTTGCCCTGTCTGTGGTCTGGGGCCTCACTTAAACATTCAACCCACAGAGATCTTCTTCTCATTGGTAGTTTTCCATTCCATTCATCCAACGCATGTTGCCAAATTCACCTTTCCATCGCCCAGTCAGGACTACATATTCCGCTGCTTAATAGCTACGGCAGCATGAATGCCACTTCGCCCTGAATCCTTTCACTGGGAGTAGGGTATGGGCTATGGAGTCATTCAGATCTGGGTGAGATTCTGACTCTTCCATTAAGTGAGCATGTGGGAAAGGGAATAGCCCTCAATAAATATGATTTCCCTGATTTATTCAAGCACAGATAATTTTGCTTTTTTGTATCTAGCTACTGGTATATATCTTTTCTCTCCCTCTTTCTCTCTTTTGTATTAATTTCAAAGCAGAACCAACTTGGACATTTTAAAGTAAAATGAAAACTATTTAGAAAATTAGAATACATCAACACGTACGATCTCAGTGGCCGTAGGTGTAATAAGGTGTCAATTTATAGCTATTAGCAACTTCATTTCTACTTGGACAGGAGATACTGACCTTCAAACCCATTCTCTCTCCCATTGTAATAGTCTATATATTTGTTTTTATGTCAACACCATACTGCTTTAAATGGGACAAAATAAAGGATTAATATCTCAAGTCTAGGAAATCTTACAATCAACAGCAAAACAAACAAATGAACCAACAAACTAAAACACCCTAAAAAACCTGACTTAAAAGTGGGGAAATCCAAGTAGACTTTCTTTCCCAAAGAAGACATACAACTGCCAACAGGTAGAAAAGTTGCTCAGCATCACTAATTATGAAGGAAATGCAAATTAAAACCACACGGAGACATCACTTGATATCTGTCAGGATGGTTATTCTCAGAAAACTAAAGGACAACAGGCGTTTGTGAGGATGTGGAGAAATTGGAGCACTGGTGCCCGATGGGAATGCAAAATGGCGCAGCCGCTCTGGGAAAAGCTACGGCAGTTCTTCAAGAGATTAGAATTAGGAGGGCCATATGATCCAGCAATTCTACTTCTGAGTATTTATCTAAAATAATTTAAAACAGGACCTCAAAGAGACTTCTGCACTCTCATGTTTACTGCAGCATTATTCACAGTAGCCAAGATAAGACAACCTAAATGTCCATCAGCAGACAAATGGGTAAAGACAATGTGGTAGATTCACCCAGCGGACTGTTACTCAGCTTCAAAAAAAGAAAGGCATTCCAACACATTGTACAACATGGATGAACCTCAAGGACACCATGCTGAGTGAAATAAGGCAGCCATGGAAGGACAAATACTGCGTGATCCCACTTACAGGAGGTATTGAACACAGTTGGAGTTGTGGAAATAGAGAGTAGAATGGGGACTGCCAGGGGCTGGAAGGAGGAGAGAATGGGGAGGGGCTGTTCAGTGGGGATAAAGTTTCTGCAAAATGAATAAGTTCTTGAGATCTGTAGTTAACAATACTGTATTGTACACTTAAAAGTTCATTAAGAGGGTAGATCTCATGGTAAGTGTTCTCACCAAAATAGCAAAGAAGAGAAAAGAAAAGAACGACAGATTGAGAGTTGCTGTCATTCCGGAACACAGGGCACTTCTTGGTTTCTGGGGAAACGGATCCATATAAAAGGTGTTGTGCATTGCTCCGGCTTTGGTGAACTCTTCCATCCACATGGCCTTCTTTCAGTGAGGCCCTCTTTCAGTGAGGTGGGCCTAGCCCTATCACCTGGCAGCAGGACCAGCCTGCAGCGCTTATGGGGTGGGAGGCGAGCTCAGCTGGTGGGTGTTCAGCTGAGCCCCCACTCCCCCCTCAAGCCTGAGCATCCAGCATCCAGCGTCCTTCCCCAGCCAGCCTCTGGCAGAGCTGGTACATTGCTTATGGGCCTGCCTGCCCATCCTTCATGAATTTTTATTAAACAAAACTGTAAGCAGATTGATTTTGTCCTCTTTTATTGCATTTTTATTTAATTCCCTTCCATGGTGGAGGCTCCATCATGTTACCGCAGAGTAAATTACTCCAGGGCATCAGGCCAGCGCCGTGGAGAAGGGCAGGAGCTGGCTTCCCAAGAGCACATTTACCGCATAAGAACCTTTATTAGCGGAGACTCATTGATTTTTTTTCGGGTCATAGTCCCTTCACCATCCTTTAAATAAGAGAGTACCACAGAGTTATAGTGGAAGAGAGGCTCTGTGAGGCCAGGGTCATGGGGTGCCGGCTTGTCTCTGGGTCTGAAAACCCCTGCACCACCCACAGCCTTGCCTCTGACCTACTGTGTGCTGGGTCTGTCATCTGAAAAGCATGGCGAAGGAGTGATTTGGGTGGAATACTGGGTGGTAGATAAGGACGAAATGGGAGATTAAGTCCAGGAACTGTAAATGAACTCTTCTCCTTCCTTGGACCCTGTATTTTTACACTTCAGGAAAATGACTTCGGGATTTCATTTTTAGGACCCGGAGAGTCACTGAAGGTTTCGGGGCTGGGCAGTAGCAGGATATTGTCTTTGCTGCAGGGGGATTACTCTGGCAGCGGGGTGGAAAACGAGTTTGAGGAGAGTTCAGGAATGGGGTTGGAAGGTAGAAATCGGGACATTTGTTAAGAGGCTAATGCTGCAGTCTAGGCACAAGGCCATGCGCACCAAAGTGAGTGATGAGATGGCAGAAATGAGGAGGTGCAGACAGAGTAAACAAGGAGGGAGCTGTGGGAGGCAGCTCAGGATTTTTGTCGGCTGCAGGAGGACGTTGAAGCAGAGAAACAGGTTTGAGCAGAGAAAACGAAGAGCTGAGTTTTGTGCATGCTCATTTAAGAGGTAAAAAATACATATGTACTTGTTATTGAAAAGTAAGGCAGACGAATTGCAGACAGGCAGAGAAATTTGAAAAATAGAGACAGGCATAAAAAAACCCACAAAAACTGTCTTCAATCCTCCTGCCATGGTTTGCCTTGTAGCATTAGTACATTTCGGTCTATTTCCTTCTAGATAGATAAATAAGTGACTCCTGTTACCAAAGGTTCTTCAAGAATGTGATTCTGAATGACTATATATTACCTTATCATCTCGGAACACCAAAATTGATTTAACTGCCCACCTGTTGTCAGACTTCCCCTTGATTTGTAGTTTCTCTGCACTATAAATAATGGTGCAGTGAACATCTTCGTGTATATGTCTTCGTCCGCATCTCTGATACATTTCTAAACTAAAATTATTGAGTTAAAGGTTATCATCTTTTTAAAGGCTCTTAATTCATATTGTCAACTGCTCACTAGACGCTGATAGAGTGGATGCACGTCACAGCACATTCGTCAACGGTAGGGTTAGTTGAGTCCTTTTAATCTTTGCCAGTTTCATAGTAAAGAAGGAGGGCATACCACTGTTTCTTAGATTATTCACTTTTGGGGTTACTGCTGCCTTTATAATTATTTTGGGTGTGCCCATTGGTCATTTTTTATTTCTTCCCTTTTGAGAATTGTATTTTTGTTCCTATTTCTATGGGAGAGTTCTTTTTTTTTTAACTTACAGATTTATAACAAGTTTTTCTATTGAGGCCATTAAAGCTTTGTCTGTCATACATGTTAGAAAATTTTTTTTGTTCTGTCTCATTTCTTTCAAATTTTATATGGTGTTTTTGACGAGGAGAAAATGTGAAGTTTTAGGTCATTATTGCTATCAATCTTCTCCTTTTTCCATTTTTGTTACACATTGAAAATCTTGCTCAGGTTGAGATCAAGTAAACATTTACCTAGAGCTTCTCCTAATTCTTTGTGATTTTATTTATTTTGTTTATTTGCTTAGTTGAGGTATCAGACTGTAGTGATCATGAACGCAGGCTCTGGAGTCCATTGGATGGACTTGAATTTGGATCCTGGTTCCCCTACCTACTAGCTTTGTCATCTTGAACCAGTTACTTAATCTCTTTGAAGCTGATTTTTCAAATCTGAAATGGGGCTGGTATTTATCTAATTCATTTGTTGAGAGAATTTCAGGAGAGGATGCATGCAAACTGTCTGGGTTAGTACCTGACTGACAGCAGACATTCAAGGTTAAATGTTGTTACGTGAGAGCTCAGTGAAGCATGTGCAATTTTGATCTCTGCGAGGGCTGAAACCATGTCCTGTTTATCTCTGTATTGCATGTTTCACCAAGGACACGTCTTAAAATGCATTCTCAGTGAATATTTGATGAATGAATGCATGAAATGAAATTAACAGATTGCATTTATCAGTTGTAAAGGCGACTGGATGCCTGCTTCGGAGAATCCACTTTAAGATGTTTAACTCAGTTAGAAATGACCAGAATTATAATGTGTGTCTAGAATGCAGAAGAACACCCCCCCACCCCGCACCAACCCCCTCCAACAAACAAACATTGTTTTTTTATAGACCACAGCTCACCACTCAGAGCTGTGGGTCTGTTCAGTCACCTCTGACCCCTGACCCCTGACTTCTGACCCTGGTCCATGCATACAGGCTATTGCTCCACTTCTTTGAGTCTGTCCATAGAGAATTTTAAGAGCTGGTAGGGTCCTTTGAGGTCACTTGGTTGTCTAGACTTCCAGCATTTATGTATTAGCTGTCAAACACTTTTTTTCCTAAAGAATGTTATTTTGGAAGGCCACTGTGTAAAACAGACCAAATGTAAAGATGCTATCGTTGAAAGATCGGGTCAGAGCTCATACCCCTTCTGTTGGGGAGTTTTGCACATGCTATTCCACCCTCCCTGTCCCAATTACCTAGTTACTACTGTTTTAGGGGTTCCTACCTCAAATAATACCACCTCTAGGAAGCCCTCCATGGCCTTCCTCTGACTAGATCAGTTCCCCTGCTATATATACACAGCTCCATGTACTTCTGTCTGCCAGCACATGCCTCAGTGGTAAACTTACATCTATTCATGTTCATTTTCTCCTACTAGACTTTGAGCAATAGGGGCAAGACTCTGATGGGTTTGTTCATCATTATTTCCTGAGCACAGACTGCAAGGCCTGGCACACAGTCGGTGTTCACTTGATGTTTGATGTCTTAATGAAGCTGCATGATCCAATCCCTTTCTTTTCCAGATGGAACAAACATTTATCGTGTCCACTATGTGCTCAATGGTCTTCTGGGTAGCCACAGCACACCTATGAGAGAGACAGACATGCTCCCTGCCCTCTAGGAGGACACGTGTAGTCAGGATGACAGGCAACTGAGGAAGAATCATTAATTTCACTGGTCATAAATGTGTCAGACTTCCATGTAAAATTTCACCGTAAGATAACTTTCCTTTATTGAAAAATAATTGGCAAATTTCTAGGTCAGCACATTTTGTTGGTGATTAAGTCAGCTGTTAAGAGTGGTACTTATACCCTGGCTGGTGTGGATCAGTGGATTGACTGCTGGCCTGTGACCCCAAGGGTCCCTGGTTCGATTCCCAGTCAGGGCACATACCTGGGTTGTGGGCCAGGTCCCCACCAGGGGGTGTATGAAAGACAACCACACATGGATGTTTCTCTCCCTCTTTTTTTCCCTCCCTATCCCTCTCTAAAAATAAATAAAATAAAATCTTTTTTAAAAAAAGAGTGGTACTTGGAATCCTGTCTTGGTGGTTCATTCAGGGTGGGAGAGGGTCTTTGAGGCCCAACCTGCTTGTCAGGAGCCTTCTTATCAGGATGTAGCTGAGTTAGCCTTTGATGAATACTGGATGGTGAGCCAGTGCCTCCCGAAGTTGCCGCTGGGGCCCCTAATGGGCCTACTTTAATAAGTGAAGAGCTCATGCTCTTTGTGAGTTCATCAGATCTATTTATCAAAACCATCTGCCATGGACCCCTTCTATCCTATGGTGGCTTCTAGCAAAGCAGCTGGTCTAGAGGAAAGAGAGACACTTTAGCGAGGGTACTTGAAAAAAAATCCACTCTTCACCATGTGACCAGTGAGGCCTGTGCTGATCTGATCCCATTTCTGTTTTGTTCCTTGCCATCGATGCCAATTTCAGGTTCTATTGGACTAGCACCCAGTTGCAAATCAGCAAGGCACTGATGGACGCATGCTACACAAGTGCTAGACCATTGGAGTCGGGGACATGGGTTTAGAGGGCACCCTCCCAGATCCTGCCTCTCTCCCATCCCTTCTAGAAGCTGCTGGGCTGGTGTTTGTGCCTTGGCAGGCTCTGTGGCCAGCTCTGGCTGGGCCACCCTGGAACCCCCTCCCGCAGGAGTGCTGCTGAGGGCCTGAGAGCCCCAGCAGAGAGCTTCCAGCCCTACCTCCTCAGCTGCCAGGATGCCAGTGCCAGCGAGGAGGCCCCTCCTGCCTCTGCTTGTTTCCCTTGATTGTTATGTAATGTTCGGCAGCAGGAGGTAAATTTCTCTCCAATTTCCAGCCCCGTTACAGCGCATGAACCCCACCATGGGGAGCCACAGTGATTGAGCTCAGCAGCCAGGTCCCATGCTGAGTGTCATAAATCAGGCCTATTACCCGCTCCTCCTGGCAGATGCCACCACCAAACCCTGCCCACTCTGCTCAGGAGACCCAGCCACCTCTGCACGCAATAAACCAGGGCTGGCACATTCACTGGGAATTTGGGGTCTCTACATGACAGCCTGGCTGGGGATTACTGGACTCTTATTCTGAAGGGGTGGGAGGCTATGCAGCCCTAGCTAGTGCATCTGACCTGGGGCCCTGCAGCCTGAGGCTTGAGGAGCAAAACCAGGAGATACTCACTTGACACCTGGATTTCCTGTTGTGGTGGTCTTTTGTGTGCTTCCCTGTACACATAAGAACCTCTAGGGAACTTTTAAAAAATATACATTTTCCAGTTTCCCAGCCTCATCCCCAGGGATCCTGATGAGGTAGGTTCTACTTGGAACATGGGACCAGTATGTGTACAAGTTTCCTGGTGATTCAGACGCAGGTGGACAATCCTCTGAGAAATGCTGCTTTAAGACCAACTATCTCCCCAAAGGGATGCCTGTAAAATGAATGCCTATAAATTGAACCCTTCTTTTCCATTTCCTTCTATCATTTCGCTGAAGATGAGTTTCCCTGGGGAGGAAGATGTGGGCTTCGCAAATCAATGGCAATCACACTGAAGAATGAAGCAAATCTTTGACTATGACATATTTAATGGGCAATAATAATGCTAATCGTTGAGGGGAAAGTCCTCCAGTAGGATGTTCTGCAGATATTTAAGGTATTGGGGGCGGGGAATCTTGAGTCCTGTTTCTCACTGGCTCTAGCCCTATGACTAGGGTGACCTTGTGCTCAGGTTAGACAGGCTCAGCGCCACTCTATGCAGGCTGTGATAATTGCCCCTTTGACTCTCAGAAGTTCCAGTCTGGATGACAAATTGTTACCCTATTGATAACCGTGGGGAATTCCCCTGGAGACCTTCCGTTTTCTTCTAAAGGGGACTGCCTTGTGGGTGTCTCTGAAGGGTTTTGTCAAATTGATCCCGATTCTGGATTTCACACGTAAGTTCTGACTCTGAGCAGGGAGGAAAGGCGAAAGGACCTCTTTGGCCAGGTACCTCTCCCTGTTTCGGGGATCAGGTGTTGGGGCGGGGGAGAGACTTCTCATCTGTTGGCTAGAATGAAAGGGGCAAGGGCAGACTTCTTTGGAGGTCCAGTTCCCACTTTGAGTGTCTGAGACAAGGCCGCATTTTCCTGGCAAACATCGAAACACTCAGTAACAATGAACTTTAATCAGCGTTTGCCAGGACTAGATTTGATTCCAGCACTGCCTTGTAACTTACGTGACGTGGAGCCGGTGAACCATTCAAAGCCCCGTTTTTCTCATCTGTGAAGTGCGAATAACAGTCTCCCACCTGGCAGAAGTCTTGAGATGATGTCCGTGCAGAGTGAACACTTACCAGGTAATCAGTAAATGGAAACACTTAATATAATCATAACAGTAATGTCAATATCACAAAATAAGGTTGAATATTCTACAAATATTTTCCAACCTATTTTTGGTAGTATTTTTATCTTATTGATCCGTCACTGTCTTCCCCTGGAACTTCTGCCATGAAGGCTGACCTATGAGGCTTCCCCAGAAAACAAAGAGAAGATTCAATTGAGAACAAAGATGTCCACAGAGCAGGCCTAGGAAACCCAGGGTGTGTTAGACACAACCGTAAATTTCTAGGGGAACTCCAGGAACAGTGGGATTTGCTCTTCACACATTTCAGTGTCATGTGTGGGTGGTTCAAGCCCCTCAGAGAAGTCCCAGATTCAGCAAGGCAACTGAGGAGGGTGGCACCACAAAGCGGATAGATTAGAAATGGGAGAGGGAGGAATTCAGGGGGCATATCCAGGACAGCTGCCTGCCCTCTGTGACTTCTGAGAGATCCTGTACCATGCCCCTGTGGGGACCTACATGTCCCGAGAGCACATTTGGATATGAAGAGTCTGGAATCTGGACCAGGAGTCTACAGTGTGCATGACCAGAGACTGTGGCTGCATGCTGCAGAGGGGGTACCAATGGGAAGGCTTCAGAGAACCAGTTGGGACCAGCCACACCTTTCAGGATGCCAGCATCATGCCCTGGGATGGGACGAGAGCCCGTGCCCCTTCATAGCGATGTTAGTCTCCATCTGTCCTTTGGGAAGGAACGTGGCTGTGGGGTGTGTAAAGCATGTTTCCATCTGCTGTAAACTTGACACTTTAACATTTTTCCTGCATGCATATCCTCAATATGCCTTGCTTTGCACAACCCAATGACATGCCTAACTCACCTTATCTTGGCTCCCTACCTCCCTGGTCACCATCCACCACTATTCTAGAAGGATCCTTCTTCTGGGGAAATAGTTTTCAAATACAAAACAACCAATCTGGGTCCACACCCTGATTCTTTTCCTTTATGGGCCTTTGACCCTCCAGGCTACTATCTACCTGCTTAGTCACCCCAGGGCCGGGGTACCAGACAACTAAGGACAGCCCCTATGTCCAGAGTCCCAGGAAATTATTCAAACTAGCTGGTTTTAAACCTTCGAGCCCTGCCTCACCCATTCCTTCCTGCACAAGACATTGCCCCTAACTAGGGCCTGCTTTGCTTGGGGTTTTGCTACCATTTGACATGGATTTGGGGGAGCCACACTGACTGAAAGGTCCTGGGAGACTCCCAGAATTATCTGAACCACTGTGGTGTAATAGCATCAAAGACGTTGATGACAATGGTAGTACAAAAGGGGACAGCAATAACGACAAGTCAAGGTAAGGACTGCCGTGTGGCGAGAACAGTCTCAAGCGCTTTACCTGTGTGTTATCTTGTGGTCCTTACAACAAGCCCACGAGGTGAGAACCACTATTATCCTCACATTATAGACAAAGACTCCAAGACCCAGAGAGATCAGCAGGTTCTTCTAAGTTCATTTGGCCTCTAAATACTGAAGTCAGAGTTCAAGGTTAGGCAGTCAGACTCAAGCAAATTCTGACTGGTGGTGGGGGATGGTGGATCCCTCTCCCTCACCCCCTTAGCCAGTTTTTGCTCTGTTTGCAAATTTCTTACAGGGTAAACTGAATCAACCCTGAGAGTTTGGTACTTTGAACCTATTGTAACATCTTAGATAAAGATGTAAAATTTCAACACATCTTCATTTTATATTTGTATAGGAGTCATTTTTTATTGTCTTTTCAAATTTACTCTTTAATAATATGTTCTGTGTCCATAAAAAATTCAAAAGTGTATTTTTTTCCCGCCCCGTGTCTGCCCTACTCAGTCACCATCTCTAAGATTGGGGCTCCAGGAATCTGCATTTTAACATTTCCTGGATGACTCTGCTGTCATCTCTCATGGCCTGGCAAATGGGACTCTTTGCATTAGACAATTGACAAGGCCCCTGGTAACTTTAATTCTCCGGGATTTGAGAATGGCTTGAAGCCCCAAGGTTATCATTTGACACCATTCATCTTCCTGTTGGGATTTTCACTAACAAGGAGTTCCTGGGCAGGATTTTCAAAGGGAAAAAATGGTCAAGCCCTTGCTAAGCGGTGTTTGAAAAGCCTTCTAGCCAAAGCTTTTCCTTCATTCTCTAAAATCCCACAAAAGTAGTAACCCAGACCCAGACTGTACTGGGCCCCGGCTCAGGCCACTGTAGACAGAACTGAGGAAGCCCCCACATACTCCGTACTTTCTTATTTAGCTGCAGCCCCAGTTTTACCGTGGAATTATTATTTTTTATCCTCCTTCCTTCAATTCCTAATGCAAACAGCAATCCTTAGAAAAGCAACATTTATTAAATCAAGAGGATTACAATATCAATGGGAAGTTATCATGCAATAACCTTCTATTGATTTGTGTATTGCCAGTAATGAAATCAACTGGAATATTATTTATTAAACATATTGATTAGCAAAAAATAATTTGCAGGGATGGAAGCCTGAGTCTGCAGGGGATCCTACCGCACTCTGTGTGAACATACAGTTTTTCCATTTTGCTGGGGAAAAGCCATAGTGAGTGTCTGTTCTGGCACAGAACTAGATCCAAGATGCAGAGTCCTCACTGATATCCACTGTGCGGTGGCCAGGGTGGGCAGACCTGCAGCCTATGGACTGACTCTTGGCATTTGTACAATCTGCCAGGGAGGATCCAGGGCAAGCTACCATGGTTTCTCCACTAAAAGTCTGAAGAACCAGTGTTTGGGTACCAACGATTTTCATTCCTCCTTATCCCAGGGAGAGAGGGGTAGAGTGGGGAACTGGGGGGAGGGTGGCTGGAGGGTAGAGAACAGCATTTTTGTTTAGGTTCTCCCAACAGTAGACCCTGAGGCAAAGATTTAGGTGCATGTAGTTTATTTGGGATGTGATCCCAGGAAGCCCAGTGAGTAAGAAAGGAGGGAAGGAGACAGGGAAGGGAGACTTATCACTGATGGGTAATTGGTGGGATCTTGTTTGGGGTACCTAGAGCTCAGTTCTCTGAGGAACCTCTGAGAGGTGTGATGTGATAGTCCTTAGAATTGCTCACCAAAGGGCAAAGGAGCTGGGGCGTGTCCCACTACCTTCGGCCCTCACTGGTTGAGGGCTGCTCCTTGTTGTCTTTTTTAAAATTTATTTTGTTTTGTTAATTTTGAGAGAGAGAGAGAGAGAGAGAGAGAGATTTATTGTTCTACTTACTGATACTGATTGATTCTTGTGTGTGTCCTGACTAGAGACTGAACCCTCAACCTTGGCAAATTGGGACAATGCTCTAACCAAGCGAGCTACCCGGCCAGAGCTACTCCTTGTGGTCTCAACTCTTCAGCATCTGTAGCATTTTCAGACTGCCCCACACACTGAGAGAACATGTGTCCCAGACAGGGTGTGGCCTCAGGCAGAAAGACACAATGTTTGGGGCAGGAGCCTTGCCTGTGTGGGGGAACTGCCCCATGCAACTGCAGGGTCTTGGGGAGTACCAATCCAGGGCAGGTTCTCTGCAGTTGCTTTTGACTTTTAATTCCTGCCTCCCAGGATCTCTGCAACCTGAGTTCTCTTTCTCCCTTGGAGAGAATCTGCAGTTTTCACTGATGGAGCCGGGAAGAGCAGTCATGAAATGAACGACATGTTGCTGAGCTCTCACTAATTTCATCTCTCTCATTGGTCCTTACAGCATCTTTGTTGGTGAAGTAACTATTATTCATACTCTGTAGATGAGGAAACAGAGAACACAAGAACATGCAGAGCAGGAAATAAGAGGTCTGGAATTCAAGTCAGTTTGCCTGACTCTGAAGCACACAATTTTGTTCAGACTTGGGGCTGGACGGCTGGGTATGGTATCTGGGCTTGATTCCTGTTAGTTCTGTGGCCTTGAGTGAGGAACCTAAGCTCTCTGATCTTTAGTTTCTTCATTTACTATGGGGATACCAATAGCCCCAGTCCCATGGGCAATTGTGCAGGTTAAATGACATGATGGAACTTGGTTATTACATAGTGATTATAGTTAAAATGAACATAAATATCATCACCACTACCCATCCCTGAACTTTGTGGCCTTAAAATGATGGCTACTGTGCTGTGACTGATCTGTTTGTTCTATTTCATCCCTTGTCCTTCCCCAGCTCTGTTCTGTATCACAGGGGTCTGATGTGCATCAAATTGCCTCCGGCTGGATCTAGCCAATAGGAGGCACTGGTGGGAGGTTGGAGGGCGGGAGAAAAGGAGGGGACAGGGCAACTCTCTTCCCTGTATTGCATAGGAGTGGCTGAGTTTCCTTGATGGCTCCTGTTCTCATGGGACACTTTCCATCAGATGACCTTGGTTGTGACTCTAGAAACCCCTCTGCCCCAGAGGGTGGTGGCAGCTTCCTGCCGTGGTCAATCTCTGGGTTTCCTCACTTTTGTTTCTTAGTCCTTTCATCACCAGGGTAGCTAGTTTCCTGGAATGAATTCCTTCTGTTTTAAATACTTAGGTGGCTTGTTCTTCTTGAACACCTTCAACATAATCCTGTCATTTCCATCTCTGACAGTGATTTCCTGACTCCACCGCTGAGGCCATTGTGTTAGATGCTGAGGCTGGTGGGGAGACATGGGATCCAGTTGACTGAAGAAAAAATATCCATAACAATGATCAGTCACCTGCTACATACCCTCCCTCCTCTTTACATCTCATTTCAAGGTCAGCTTGTGTTATCTTTACTATATAAAACAGCAGTATTGCTGTGCCCATTTTACAGATGAGAAAATAAGATGCTCAAAGAAGGGTAAAGCGTTGTGCCAGCTCCAAGTCCTCGCTAGAAGCGATATAGAGGGGATTCCAAAAGACCTGTCCAAATTACAGCCACTCTACTGCCCCTGAAGTTGGGAAAGGCCTCCCTCTTCACCATCATTCATAAATTTTTAACAACTGGCTCTTTCTTTAGTTCACATGTCATAGGTGGTGACTAACGAGATTGGCTGGCAACAAGTCAACACCTCCTAAACTGACCTGTGGGGACAGAGGGAGCAGCGCAGTTCTTGGGAGTGTAGACAGCCTTGGAAGGTCTTTAATGCCACATGTTGAGATTTGGACGTTGTTCTCCAGACCAGATATTTGTACGTGTGGCAAATGCTCATTGATGGACACCGATGTCCTCAGACGCCTACATGTCAGGTGGCCTAAGTGGTTAGTTACTGTACTAAGAATATTTGGGGGGCAATTGCTGATGGTGGGTTGTGGCATGGAGGTAGAGACTGCCCATTTCCAGGGCTGTGGTTTGAGAGTGTGGTGGTTGTAGGACATGGGTCAGATCAGGAGGTGAAGTCTTTGTCCATCCCCTTCAATATGTGCTGGTCTTGCAAAGAGCATCCTAGGGAAGTGATTTTGTGTAACTTCTGAAGTTGGGCTATAAGAGATGTACAGCTGCCTCCTGGCTCTCTTTCTCATGGGGCATGTGTCCTTATAGTCCCAAACCTCCATGTAAGAAGTCCAGCTATCTTGAAGCTGCCACCTGGACTGACCACATAGGAACAGGGAGAGGTGCCCAAGGAGCTCCAGCTGTCTCAGGCCCCAGGTGTTTGAGTCCTCCCAGTGCAGACACCTGGCACAATGAGTGAGGCTTCAGATGTTTCTAACTCCGAAGGAGACGGTAGGGCCTAGCAGGAGTTCAGTGCTGTTGCTGAGCCATATTGGAGTCTGAGGCAAAAGAAAAAAATTAGTAATGCCAATCTTGTCTCTACTTAAAATTTTGATATTTTCATCATCATGAAGTTTCTGCATTAATTTTGATTTAAAAGAAATATTGGCTAAAATATGATTTATCTTCATGATTGAGTTTATTTGGCACTCTCCTTTAAAATTTGTGTCCAAGGGAAGTGTCTTATTCACCTCATCCTAGCTCTGGCATGTAAGTGAAAGCTGCCTAGATGGTCCCAGTCAGCTCAGAAGAAACATGCGAGATAATAATATTGGGCTGATTTGTTCTGCAGCAGTAGCTAACTGATACAGGGAGTGCTCAATTTCCATGGTCAGTTTGCCTGGATTTATTTATTTGCTTGCTTGTTTTGCTTAGGTTTTTTAATTTATTGAGTCAGAATTAATTCAACCAAAACAATATCACAAGCTACAAATAAACAGAAGGAGGAAGAGGACAGAGTCCTCTGTGATGATGAAATTATGACGACATACATAAAATATGGGGCATAACATCAAACACCTGTGACCTCTGAGCCCAGCTCTGCCAAAACCTAATTATTCCCCTTTTTGCTTATGATAACACAATAAAAGATTAGTTTGTCTGGACTTAAATACTAGCTCTACCACCAGTTTTCTGGGTGTTATTAGGTATCACCTAATCTTGCTGAATTTCTGTTTTTCATCTGAACAATGGGCAGAAACTCCTCATGGGATTGTTGAGAGAATGAGATGAAATGGTTTGTCTCAAGCAGTTAGCACACTGCCTTGCCTGCAGCACATGTTCAATAAATGTTAGTTATCATCGTTTCTGCTTGTGCTTTTGTTGTTGCTAGCTAGAACTTGAAGAGAGAACCTGGGAGCATTCTGCTTGGACAACTGCAGGAAGTAATAGCATCCTTCCATTAGGATGCATTGCACCATAGAGAAAGATTGTGCTTCTTGCTTCCTTCCCGTTCCAAGGTGGCGCATCACTGCTGTCTTTTAAACCCAGACTGGGGGTATTAGCAATTGGAAGTGTTAGGTGTAGAACTGTCTAATAGATGAACCAAAGACAAACCAAGCTCTTGGTAAGCATATGAGCCTTGAGCTGAGAATCTCTGACTTAAAATAGAGCCGTGTTTTCAGAATTAAAACAGAGCTAGACAGTTGACTAAGTTCTTCGTCTTCCCTCTGGCTGGTGTTGCATTTTAGTCGTGAATATGCAAGTGAGTGGGTGGATTTCTGAGTTTGTCAGGCATGTGTATGTGTGACTTGTCTGTGTGTGTGTGTGTGTCTGTGTGAGAATGTGGGTATGCCTGGGCACATGTGTTTGTGTGTGTGAAGGTGAACTCCGAGAAGGTAAGGGCCATGTGCCTAACATAGTTGCTGGCACAGATAAGGCACTCACTATTGTTGAGTGAATGAATGGATACACATGAGGGTTTGTGTAGGTCCCTCTGTGAGCACAGATCTGAGCTGTCTTTCTGTGAGTGAGGGTACGAATGTTTGAGCAGCCATGGCAGGATGGCCTGTCCTACATCTGATTGTGTTTAGGGTTTTGTAAGTGTAACCTGATTATGTGGGGACAGTGGAATTTTCTTGCAGTCCCTGACCCGGAGTATGCTCCCATCCCCTTCTCTGGAGCTCTTCGTGCTTGCAGAGCTGCCCTTCCCAGCAGCCTGGAGCCAGGCCCCCACATCGGACCTTTGCTTCAGTGTGTCTTCCGGAGGACACAGATGGCAGGAGCGGGGAATCGGAAGCACTTGGCAACGAAGCAGCAATTCACTCCGCAATCCCTTTGGTATTCATCGCAACAATGCCCGCTCTGATGGGCTCTGGGTGCTGAATGCCGCTGTCAATGTGCAATCCGGCAGGAATTACGGCGCTGTGCGGCCCTCATCACGTCCACTTATTGTCAAGTGTTGCTGAGAATTCTCCCACTCGGGATGAGGGAACCACTTGTTTTAGCAACTGATTTCCGAAGCCTCCTCGGGTTGGGACTTCTGCGAAGCTCCCGGTAATGTGTTATTGTTCCTGGTTTGTGTTTTGGACACTAATGCACTCTGCTGAAGTATGTAAATTGCTATAATATGAGGAAATGAGATATAAAAATAACTCTAGGGCAGCAAATGCCGGAGGAGCTCTGAGACCGGTGTAGCCTTTTCTGGGTCTGCTTTGGGGGGCAGGAGCATCTCTGGCAGACGGTGCTGGGAGACAAGGCCTGAGATGCCCTGGGTGAGCAGCTCTCCACCAGAATGGGCTGACTGCTGCCCAGCCCCCTGCAGCTGCCCAGCTGGACTGCGGAAGGGAAGGGAGGGGCTGGATGTTGACTGTCACCTTCTTTCAATGTCATGCATCAGCTTGGTCAACTGTATCAGAGTCTTTGCTGTCACTGGGGGGAACCTGCTGCCCACTCTCAGGGCAAATTTACATCCTTGTTGGCCCATGAACTATTTACCTTGTTCCTTCCCCAATCTGGGCTGTTGGCAGGGGAATGACCCCTGCACACCAGGCTCCCAGTTCAGCTGGTTCAATTGGGTTTGGCCAATAGGATGTACTGGTGAGAACTAGAAGGCAAAAGAAGGGAGGCAGGGCAAGGGGGGACACCTCTGTGGCTCAGATGGTGTCTCCAGGAGCAACTGGTTCTTTCCCTGGGCCCAGGCTCCCATGGTCCTAGTTTCCAGCAGATGATCACTTCTGATGCCTTGCCTGGTTTTTCAATTATTCTTGCCTATCCCATCAAGGTGGGCCTGGCCTTTACCTAGACTCTCCAGGGACTGAGCATCCTCCCTCCCAAGCCATGCAGACTATTATTGGAAGTCTTGGAGGCTGAAAGACATTCACTTTTCTGTAACTCCGTGGACCCTACTCTGTTTCCCATGGGACAGTTCTTTGACTTGCAGAATGAATCCATTACGTACACCTTCTGTCTTACATTTTTCACTTAGTTTGTTTTACTTTGATGGTGGATTTGCTCACCATCTAGAGTGCCCTCCTTCTTGGAGGTTGGTGCTCAGAGCTGAACCCACCAAGCTGGGGTGTTCCAGCCAGATGTGAAAATGAGAAGAGAACTTCTGCCTTTTGAACTTTACGTTTCTATTCATAATAATTAACATTAATATTGTAAATGCTGTCTTCCAGCCACGAGACCACAGTAGGTGACATGAGATTGAGCCTAAGGTCAGCCCAGGCCCCAACACGTCTTGCATATATTTATTTTAAATTTCAAAGCAGCTGCTGGCAGGCAGCGAAGCCCCCATCCTGTGCTTTTGCAGATGATTTTGGGGTCCTATTGCAGACTAGGCTAGTGCCTTTATCAAGTGTTACTTCATTAGTCTGACCCTTCATCCCTAGGTGTTGCTAGCCTCTGTAGCCTCATTAACTCATTTTTTTCTTCACGTCATCCCGTCTCCATTTTTCATCCAAATCACTGATAAAAAATGTTGAATATGAAAAGACCAACTGACTTAGGACTCACCAACAGGCACTGACATTGGTCTAATGGACAAGGATTTGGTTATTAAGCTACATATTGTATTACATGATTGGCCATGTCTCCAGTCAAGATTTACCAATCTCCAGTTCTCCAAAGACATAAAAATCTTTGGAGAGAAGTTGTCAGAAAGCCCTTTGGAACCAAGACCCTATGGACCAGCGCTCACCCTATCTGCACTCTTTCTTCAGCTTATTTTAACTATGTCCATGGCTACAATTTCCATATGTTGTCTAAATCTTCCTCCTTTCTAGAAAATCTCCAGATTCCTTCTAGGCTTGTCAGCTTGTCATTTCCAACACAAACTTTCAGTCCTTCCCCCATAGACCCACTCTTCCCCCTCTGTCCCTAGCTCACGGAAGGGCGAAACTCACAATCTAGTGCCAAAGTCTTATCTGGGTATTGGCAGGCATCCTGCAGATCCTCTCTCAGAGCCCCTGCTTTCTCTCTCCTTCAGATGCTGTCACCTGGGGCTGGGCTGCCACGCTCATTTGCTGAGGTGACATAAACAGTGTCATTTTATCCCTCTTCTTCCAACTTTTGCTCCCCTATAAGCCGTTCTACAGAGCAGGCAGAGAAGTCTTTCTACAATACGTATTTATTCTCTGGTTACTCTGTTGCTTAGGACTGTTCAATGGCCCCCTAGTGCTTTCTAGATAATGTACCTACTTCTTAGCCAAGGGCTTTTAGAAAGACTTTTATGACTTGGTCTCTGCATATTTCTCCAGTCTCATCTTTATCCACTCTACAATCACATGGAGGCCAGAGAATGATGCGAATCAGCCTTTTGCTTTTCCAGCTGAGTCTCTGATAAGTGTATCATATCCTCCCCTGCATGGGAACTAGAGTTCATTTATTTTTTGTCTTCCCTCCTTTTTTTGCTCCTCTTCTATTATTCCCTCATTTTATTTACCTCTTGCCTCATTTTCACTTCCTTCCAGACACTAAGCCCCATTCATTTTATTTCAGTTATAAGGAGTTTGGAGAAGGGCCTAGATGTTGACTTTGGTTCTTCTAGGTTCTACTAGTATAAAGGAAATAGCCCCTTTGATCTAGCTTTAGAGTGAGGCATTTACAAGACACATACTTTTTTTTTTTGTGGTTATATTGACTCTGGTAGTTCTGCTAACTGCTTCTGTTCTTTTCCTTAGCCTCAGTGAAGACTTTTCATATTTCTTACCTTAATAAGGATCAGAGATTCCAAGGGAACTAGCAAATTCCTGAGACAACAAGAGGATTAAAGGGTTTCAAAAACCCTATTCTCTGTCACACTAAGAAGACGGTGACAATAACTGCAGGAAAGCCAAAATTTTTGTTGTTATTCTATATTGTATGTAAAGCCTTGCCACAGATATTCCCACATGTCTACTTTCCAATGCTCAGACTGATGCTAGGATACATGGAGCAACTTTCCTAAGGACATGTGAAGAGAATGTTCTAGACACAAGACTGCTACCTGCTACCATGCTTAGTCCAAGAGAATTAGTTACTTCTCAGTAGGAGTGTGCCCTACCTGCCTACCAGGGCCATTAGGAATATGTGGTCTGGTAATGTTTTGCAGGATATGGCAGAGCTCTCTCTCAATGGCCAGAAATGATCAAGTCAGGTTGGCCCATATAACAGGATGTTAGGTCCTCCCAGCATCCTCATGTCCCTGCCTTTGCAGAGGTTGATGTTGTGGGCACAGTCCGTCTGTGGCCCCTCCACTGAAGCATTAACCGATTTTTATAGATGAACCTGCCTGAAGTTCCCGCCTGTTTCTGCTCAGTTCAACAGACAGAAGAGCAGAGGGTCACGGGTCACACCAGCACAAGGAGGTTCTCATGAAGATCCCCTGAACTGCTCATTACCATATGAATGCTCAGCTACTCTACTGAGAAGTGAGCAATATCAGGGCTCATTTAATCTGCAATATAAATGACAGCACCTGCCTTAGTTACATGGAATTTATACATGTCTCTTTTGATGAGCTTAGAGAAAATGGGATGATTCATGATGGGACCATCTTGTCTCTGATTTACAACCCATGATTTACATGTTGGGTTACAACTGCCATGTGTGGGAGGTCATACTCAACTGGAATGATGCTCACTAAATATCTGGGTATGGGTATTCTAGTCAAATTGTGCCTGATCACAGGTTCCAGACTCTTATGACCCAGAGAAGTGACAGAGGTAAGAGATAAAAGAGTCTCACCAAGCACAGTGGCCACCATGGAACTCTAGCCTTCTTATTGACTTCACACATGTGGGAGATGGAGACTCTGGGTCATTGTTAAGAGTATGAAATCTGAAGTGAGAACACTTACTTCTTAGCCCTTTAACTTTGGGGAAGCCACCTAAATTTTCCTAGCTATGGTTTCCTCATCTGCAAAATGGGAATGATAATAGTACCAACATCATAGGGCTCTGAAAATATTAAATGAGATGCATTAAGCATTTAGAACAGGGCCTAGTGTGTGATGGTGCTTGGTTATATGACATTATAGTTTAGTAGTTAAGTGGTCCATTTTTGGAATTAAGATTACTTATTGCCATAGACTACATGCTTGTGTCTCCCCACCCCCTACCCAAATTCATATGTTAAGATACTAACTCCTGTAAGATGGCATTAGGAAGCGGGGCCTTTGGGATGTGATTAGGTAATGAGAGTAGAGCCCTCAAAATGGGACTAGTGACCTGATAAGAAGAGACAGGGGAGAGGTGACTTTCTCTCTGTCTACTCTCTGCCCTGTAAGGACACAATGAGAAGGCAGCTGTCTACAAGCCAGGAAGAGGTCCCTTATCAGAACCTGATCCTGATCTCAGACATACCATTAAGAAACAAATTTCTGTTGTGTAAGCCACCTGACGGAGACACTTGTGTTTAGATCCTGGTTCTGCCACTTAATAGCTATAAGATCCAGAGAAATAAACTTGTAGCCTCTTGAGTCTTGATGATGTCATAAATAATCTATATGATAGTAGATAAAAGTGCTCCTTATTCTCATGGCCATGGTGAACTTGTATTAAAGGCAGCAATCTAAGTGGAGCACTCAGCATTGCATGTGGCCTGCTGAGTGGTCATTAAATGTGAGCTATGTGGAGAAGGTCCTGATGAGTCTGGATCTGAACTTGGCCCCAATCTGAGCAGATCTGGTTTCATAATATGTCTACGTCAATGATGAGCAGGCCTATTGGCTCTCTCCATATGCATTTTTTATAACAGTCACACTTCTCATCTACAGGATCAGATTCTCTCTTCTTTCTTGATGTACTTTTGTAAACATCTACACTCCTGTTCACTTCATTAGTCCTTCCCCATATTTTCCTCTTCTGTTGACTGATGACCCTTGGCAGACCCAGGTGGCCACCTGTTCTGACTGCTGGGCAGCAGGACTCTGGCTGATTCAGCAGCCAGCTCAAGGCATGCACACAGTGGACCTGCTCAGGAAACTTGTGCTGAATAGAGAAGATGATGAATGGGGATGTAAAAATCAGAGAGTATTTTTCCTCCTTCCTTCTTTTTCTTAGAGAGTTAATAAGTGATGCCTTTTAAGAGGTATAACAGAGTCAACAGTTTTTCTTATCAAAATGTTATTTTCAATGTTAAAAAAATCTCAGTGGGCTGATATTTTTTGAAAAATTAGTTGACTTATTTCCTGTGGAGTTTTCTCATTTTCCTTAAAAATCCCTATAAACTACTTGTAATACATGTTAGAATCAATTAGTCATAATAGCGAATATTGAGTGCCTTCTATGTGCCAAGTCCCAGGCTTGGTGCCCTGCACACTAATCTCCTTTCATCCTCCCAGTGACCCCAGGGTGTAGGTATTGCAGTGATTACAATTACAGTAATACCAGCTGTCCCAACATACAAAGTCCAAATCTTGGTGGCTTAACACAGTAAAGTTTTATTTCTCACTCTTGCACAATTCCATGGGGGTTGGATGGCCTTCCTCCATGTTGTAGTCATACCATCTGGAACATGTGACCCCCAAGGTCACCGTGGAGGAGGGAGGAACTAGAGACTTTCGTAGAATGTGCTAAAGAGCCGGGCTTGTAAGTGGCTGACATCACTTCTACCCATATCCCGTTGACCAGAATTCACTCCATGGCCCAACCCAGCTGCAAAGGAGGCTAGGAGATGTGGAGGGGCATTGCATGTTTGGTCACTAGCACTCTCTGCCACATGGCATTTCTATTTTTTTAAAAAATATTTTATTTATTTATTTTTAGAGGGAAGGGAAGGAGAGAGAGAAGCATCAACGTGTGGTTGTGTCTCACGTGCCCCCTACTAGGGACCTGGCCCACAACCCAGGCATGTGCCCTGACTGGGAATCGAACCAGCGACCTTTAGGTTTATAGGCCCGTGCTCAGCCCACTGAGCTATGCCAGCCGGGGCGACATTGCTATTTTATAAGCAAGGGAACAGAGGTTCTTAACTGAAGTAAATTGCTTTTAGTCACACAGGTGGTAAGAGGAAGAGCTAGCAATTGAAGTCAGCGCTTCTGACCTCAAAGCGTGTGTGCTACACCAGGGGTCAATGAACAAGGGCTCATGTCCCAACCTGACCCGCCGCCTGCTTTTGTAAATAAAGTTTTATTGGAACACAACCATTCACACCAATTTATGGATTGTTCATGGCTGCTTTTGTGTTACAACAGAAGTGTTGAATAATCGAGACAGAGACTATACAGCCCACAAGGCCTAAAATATGTACTATCTAACCTTTTGCAGAAAAAAACTTGCCAAAACCTATTCCATGCCATTAAGCCATATATCCCTATCTCTACCTCTGTGTCTATCTCTACCTCTGTCATCTATATCGACAGCTACATCTATATCTTCTATTATCTGTATCTATCTACAAGGTCTGTCCAGAAAAAAACTCCAGCCATTGTTAATGTAATGAGAACGGTTCGCATGACATCGATGTAACCTGGCAGCCAAGGAGAGGGGACCGGAAGGCACGTGTGTGAACAGTGATGACTTCACTGTGTAGTCAGTGGGGGCAGTAGACGCTGTTGAGTGAGCATGTGTACTGTGAGGATGCCGAATTCAAAATGAGTGAGCAAGTAGAGCGATGAATCTGCATGAAATTTTGTGTTAAGCCTCAACATTCCTCTGTGGAAGCTATTCAGTTGATTCAGAAGGTCACAGCTATGGGCAACTGGTGATTGGCAGCTTCCTCACGACAGCACACCTGCTCATGAATCATGACTTGTGCAGAGTTTTTTGGTGAAACATCAAATCACCCAGATAACTCAGCCCCCCTACAGCTCGGATTTGGCACTCTGTGATTCCTGGCTTTTCTCAAAACTGAAATCACTTTTGAAAGGGAAGAGATTTCAGATCATTGATGAAATTCAGGAAACTACGACGGGGCAGCTGATGGCAATTGGGAGCACTGTGTAAGGAAGGTGCCTACTTTGAAGGGGACTGAGGCATCATTGTACATAGGTTTCTTGTATCTTGTATCTTCTTCAATAAATGTCTCTATTTTTCCTACTACATGGCTGGATACTTTCTGGATAGACTTCATGCACACACAGGGTGGGGAGACAGTAGGTTTACAGTTATGAGTACATGAAACACAGAGTTTATTCCTCTATTATTTATCATTGTATTATTTTCCATATGAACAACTATAAACCTACTTTTGCCCCACCCTGTATTAGCTCAGTTGGCATCTCACTGACCCAATTGATAGGAAACTGAGAAGTTGAAGGTTCTGACATTAGTCTTCATCTGGGGTTGCCCCAAATGAACCAGATCCTTATTTTTGCCTTTTCCTTACTTTGAGGTTCTTTCCTGGGACTAAGGAGTTTCTCAGACTTGGGACATTCAGTGCCAAAGCTGAGATAATCCCAGGCAAACCGTATGCATTCACTCTGAGTGAAGGTGAGGATAATGTGCTCCGAGCTTCCCTAAGATCCAAACACCAGGGACTCTGACTCTTGCCCCCTTGGCCAGCATTTTCTGCCACATCAGCACCGTCCGTACATTTTCAAAAGCCCATCTGTGCCCGCAAAGGAGTGACTTCCTGTGTGCATGGGCGGCCCTGGGGAGGCTGGGTCTCGGAGAGCCGGTTTCGGATTATAAGCCTTTGAAGACATCTGCAGGGAGTGGGTAATTCATTCCAGAAAAACTGCTCTCTTTGCCATGTAAACCAGAGACCAGGAATGGAAATGAGATTTCTAATTACACGGGGCATTTTCAGAGCCACCTGCTGGTGCTGGCGCTGGCTGAGTTGCTGCGATGTGGAGGTGCTGGGGAGGGGCCTGGCCTGGGCCAGGGCATGAGCTGCTACCTTCAAAGTCCTCTTGCAGCCGCATCCAGCTGGGCCTGCCGGGAACTGATGCCAAGAAGGTCTTCTCTGAACTGAGCAGCAGTGCCCTCCCGCTGCTCAGAAAGTCCTGGGTGGGACGAGTCTTACATTTTGTCCCTTAGTGTTCCCGAGCTCCTGATCTGTGCAGGTCTCCTCAGCACAGGGCCGGGGGAGCCAATCAGGTGCTGAGCACTGGGAGCAGAGGGACTTATCAGAAGCTCCTGCTCCTGCTCCTTCCTGGCAGATTCAATTATGCTGCACATTCAGACAGATCCAGGTTCAGATCTCAGCTGCCCTGTGTCTCAGGTTGGGTTCCGCAAGAGATGCTGAGATGCAGGTTGGGATACAATATGTTTATATGGAATCAATGCCTGTGATCTTGAGACAGCGGGATTAGGTAGGAGAAAAAGTCAGCTTGGGATGCAGGTCCAACATAGGCTGGGGTAACCCCAAAGACAGCAATGCCCATTGGAGTTGATCTGGGGAAAGATGAAATGGCTGAGACTGTGTAACTTTGCTTCACTCCTTCGTGGGATGCGGTATGGGTTTCCCCAGGAAACATATGGCCTTGGGTGAGGTGGCCCTGTGCAGCTGAGACAGACAAGGATGGGCCTGACAGCTGGAGTGTGTCCTCTGATGGTATCCCCTGTGTATAGGCAGTGAGTAATTCACTTGAAGGGCCTCTGGGCAGCACCACGTGGCATCTACCAGAGCCTGCATATTAACTCTTTGACCTTAAGAAAGTAATTAACCTTTCTGAGCTCCAGTTCTCATGAACATAAGTGGGGCTAATAGTGTATGTGTGTGTGAAATAACTTTTAACATGTATACATGTCTCTACAGTTCATACAACAATTTCATGTTGATTTCTTCATTCCTGCCTCACACAGTGCAGTCAATTAGTTATCATCATTCTGACTTTACAGATGTGGAAACTGAGGCCCAAAGGGGCTCATGATATTTTTCTCTATAATAAACATCTTAGACATGAGGTCAAAGGGCAGATTGAGAGTCTAGGCTCTGAATGACACAGATGCTTCATAGCCCGGGGTGCGCTTTATATTCATTAATATAAAATGAAGCTTTATATTAATGCCAGTTATCTAAAAGTCTGGGTGGATTTAGATGAGAGGGTATGGTGTTCTGCCTACCATTAGTGTGTGGTAGGGGAAAAGGGAAGGTTGGCTTCTGGCACCCCTAGGACTTTAGGGAGCCTGATTTAAAAAACAACATGTTATACCAGTAGACACAGGGTATAATTTTAGTAGCTTTGGGTATAAATCCATTCTTGAGAGTTTTGATAGAATGTCTAGGGAATCATTGGTTATGGGATTCTGTATTTTTAAACCCACACTTCCTACCCTTTAGAAATATGAGGCTTACTGCTTGCTGGGAGCAGCTATCAGGGAGAATGTGGAGCTTCTGGGATTGGAGCTCAACTTCTGGGACCACAAAGGCTTCTGGGATCAGAGCTTCCAGGACTCTGCTGTCCTCATCACGCCTGGCTTCAGCCAAGAGAGGAATGAAGAAAAGAAGACTCTGAGGCTGCATTCTGAGTGTTCTTGAGCTAAGGCCTTTACCCAAATAAGGCTGATAATAATTGTAATGGTAACCAGAGTGGTTCTTGAATATGTGTTCTGTGTGTGTTAAGCACCATGCCAAACAGACATACAATTGAATTCCCACAACACCTTAAGGTTGTATTTTTATCTTAACAAACTTGTAAGATGCCCAGGGCCACACAGCTGGCAAGTGATGAAGCTGGGTTTCAAACCCAGGCTGCTCCAGCTCTAGGGTTGCATTCACTCACTCATCCATCCTGACTCTTCCAGGTAATCCTTACCAGAGCCTTCCAGACAGGTATCCTTACTTCCCTTTGCTCAAGGTCACCTAGGCAGGAAGGGAAATACCTGAAGGGGAAACACAGGTGCTCTGATTCCAAATCATGAGCTTCGTTGCCTGCAGAGAGGGAGACAGTGTCATTAGTGGGACACACTGCCACTGAGAAAGCCACCTTTCTGTGGGGCTCTGGTTTACTACCTAAGTGTGGGCAAGAAGAGTGTCCTTCTAGAAGCAGAAGTAGCCTCTGTTTTGCCATTTTATTTGAGAAAACAATGTATGTATGTATGTAGGTAGGCATGTATGTGTGTGTGTAGGTATTTATGAAAAAACACACTAGAGTAAGAGAAAATTTTGTTTTTCTGTTTTTATAGACTAACAATTTTTACAGATAGTCTTCTGGCAAGTTTGGACAAGAAGGTAAATGTAACAATATTAAAAATGAAAGGGACATAGAGCTATAGCTAAAAGAGGATTATGAACAAGAAAATAATAAGGACAATATTATGTCAATTAATTTGAAAACTCATATAAAAAATCTTCCCATAAAAAATTAGGCAGAGATGGTTTTATGGGCATTATTTTACCAAACCTTCAATGAACAGTTATTTCAGAAAATACAGAAAGGTAGAAAGTTCTCCAATTTGTTAAATGATGCAACTTAACCTTGATATCAAAATGGAAAGACGGTTGAGTGGAAGAATTATAGGGCAATCTTGTCTATGAATATAGATGAAAAAACTTAAATAAAACATTAACAAACCAATCCAGCAAAACAACAACAGCAACGATAAGAACAATAAAACTACCACATGGCGAAGTGCAGCTGAACCCAGGAATTCAAGGGTGGCTTAACATCGGAAGATCTATTCCTGTAATTTACACAATTAGCAGACTAAAGAACAAAAGCCACAGGCTCATTAAACTAGATGCAAAAAAAGAAGCAGAGAGATCTGGTCTTATACTCGACTCCTCCTTTTGAAAACAGCCCCGAACACACAGAGAACAATAAGGAAACACAAACCCGTCTTTGGTAAAAGTGGGAGACCTCTGTAATCTTGAGCCATACCAAGGTGACAAAATGTGGACTCAGTTACAGTGAATAACTTAACCAGTGTGGTGGAACGCCAACTGCAGACACTTGTGAAAGGATATACACATGGAAAGCCAGCAGTATGTTTCTATAAATGCTATTTATAGAAACAACATTTATAGAAACGTACATATGCAGTACGTTTTTTCCTGGCGAAGATACATACATATGTAGTAAGGACAAGAGAACATGGATGAGAAGGCAACACTCTGGCTTCAGGGTACTGGTGAGTCTGGGGGCATAGAGAGAGGAAACAGATGTAGTGGTGGAATGGGGGAGTTTCTCATTTCTATCTGGAGTGCTTTATTTCTTAACTAATTTTAAAGTCAATATGATAAAATAGTATTTGTTGAATCTGAATGGTGGGTATGTAGTTTTGTTGTATTATTTCTCGTATTTATGTAAATGTTTGAAACATTTCATAATTAAAAAGCCAACTTAATTCAGGTGACACATGCTCACAGAAAAAATTCAATAAGAAAAGCACAAAATGGAAAAAAATCCCTGAATTTCCATGAATCACAGATAGTTCATATAGCCAGACATAGTAGGTATACAGCTTAACAAAAATACTATATTTTGTGATATGCATATCTCAGTAATAAGAAATCAACATATAATTGCATATAATTTAGTGGTTTAGAACTTTGATTCTGGAATCAAATGGTTCAAAATCCATCTCTGTCCCTTACTTGATTTGATTCCCCTCTGATCCTCACTTTCCCATCTTCAAAGTAGGAGCAATGATAGCATTTATTTTTATAAAATTTCAATAATCCAATGAAGCACAGAGTCTGATACACAGTAGTAAGAACTCAATATAAGATAAGTTATTGTTGTATCCATGCCAGCTCAGGCCATCTAAGGTATAAAGCATAGTGCAGATATTTTGGAAGAAAGTGGAGCTCTTACGAGCGTCTGGGCAGGGGAGGCTAGATTGAAGGGGTCCTTAATACAGAGAAGTCACAGTTCTGATTAGACTTGGCCGGCAGCTTTCAGTGGGGTTCAAGTGCTGAGGCTCAGTAAACCAGGTACCTACTGGTGACCGTCACAGGACATCCAACCATCACTCCACTACTCATACTGCTTGGAGCAAGCTCTTGTGACCCACTAAGGGAGGCTGCCTTTTCTAGAAGGTGAGAGACAGTCTGGGGATGATCTTAGTCAAACCAATGTCACTCACCTGTCACTCACAGGGTCAAGTCCTCAAAGGCATTAACACCGTCTGTTACTGGCTTTGCCGTAATGGAAAACTGGCCTGCCTTCCTCAAGTGGTGATGAGCTGTAGATTGAGTGAAAGAGAAGAGGGGGAACAGGGCTTTGTGTGTGTCCCCTGGAGGTCTCCAGTGCCCTTTTTTCTTGGTAACATTGTCTGAATCACTGTTTAGTAGAAATGTTTTTTTCTTCTGGTCTTAAGCGTATCACTGTGTCTGTAGTACTTGGAGGTAGTGGCAAATGCCACTTCGGGTCCTTGTGCCATGTCTGGAATGAAGACAGTTCTTCGGCAAACTCCAGACCTGGCTGTTCGGGTGGGTGAGGAAGGGATGTCACAGGTCAAAAGAGAGTCAGGAACCTCACTCCAGAAAGAAGCTGAACCCCTTGTGTTCCAGGTATTGCCTGCCCTGCGCATACTAGGAATACTTCAAAATTTTCTAAACAAATAAAGCGTTAATTCATCTTCTTTAAAGGTGATCACGTTTTTAATTCATAAGCTTCATTCATTTAATGTGTATGATTTCAATATACATACCTTTGAAGGCAGCAAGAGAAGGCATCAGTAGGTCTGTTTTACTCATGGGAAATGAACATACAGGGCAAATCTATCATTTGTCATGTACAGACAGCTGGTGGCCAGGTTTGAGCCAGAGGCCCAAGTTCGGCCTGGAAACCTTCTTCTCTGGTGTGACCTACCGGACAGCCTCTCTTATTTAGGGCACACCTAATAATTTTCGAGAATTTTAGTAGCTGAGGACACTAAATTCATATAGTTCCTTTTAGGAGATACCTTTATCAGGGTCCCATTAACTCTTATTCTACCTATTTAAAGATGAGAAGCCCAGTTGCAGAAAGGAAGGCTATCTGAATCTGTCTTCTGCCTCGCAGTTGCAAAAATCTGGTATGTCACGAGGCTCCCAGGAGGCACACACCAAGTACGTCAGTCCAGGTTTCACTGGGTCTGTCCAGTTTCCCTACATCCCCTGCTCCTTCTCAATGTTGTGAAGTGGAAAGAGTCTGGCATGCCTGGGTTGGAATCCCAGTCCTGCCATATCCTCATTTATGGCCTTAAACCTGTTATTTATTCTCTTGAGATATCAGTTTACTTCTCTATAAAATGCGGAGAGTGATATCTTGCTCAGGGGTGATCAAGATAATGGATAGGTAGAAAGACAAATCTTTCTCTTTCTCACTGTTCCTTCTGTCTTCTCCATATCTTTTGAAAATCTTGTATTCTCAGCACAGAATCTTTCCCCTGCTTCTCCTTCTGCTTCCCCCATGAGGACTTCTTAGTTTGATGAATTCTTGGGGAATTCATCCATAAGCAATGAAACTCTTGGATGAGAAACTTGACATTGAGAAAGGACACGGAGAGGACTCCCCCGGGCACACGCTTCTGGAACAGCAGAGATTCATTTGGGTGCCTGCTGGGATGCGTGGGGTACACAAGATGAAGGCCAGAATGAGATTTCATGGGGTGTGGGAGTGGTTTTGGAGAGGCTTTGGTCGTGGTCAAGCAGAGGATGAAGAGAGATGAAGCAGTAGGCAGGAGAAAGGAACATGAGGTGGGGGGAGATCAGGTAATTTGTTCAAGTTTCTCTGGTACGGTGAGTGATGTGAAGCTTTCCCACCCATCTCCTTAGGAAAAAAATCTTCGGCAAGATATCAGTTTCTCATGAATATATTGTGCATCTGGATCTTTGACAGGGGACATCTGTTGAAGTGCTAAGTAAGTATGGCCTCTGGGTGGGGTAGGGTGAGGACCAAGGGCACTCAAAGAAGGCCCACCATGTCTGGCTTTCATCTAAATGCACGGCACACAGCAGGCGCTCAGTCAGCAGTGGTGTTAACAGTAGCTGTAGCTACAATTTCATCTTGGCTTCTCGTTCTCTTCTACACTAAGATCTCCAAGAGCTCAGGGGAATGTACCTCCTTTATTCATTCCTGGATTCGTACTATTGGCAGGTTGCCTGGTCCGTAGCTGGGTTCCAGAAAATATTCGTTTGTATGATTAATGAATTCATGTAATCTCTGTGACTGATAGAGTTGTCTTCTAGGCTCTCTTCTTTTCTTACTCCACATTCTTCCATCTTCAGAAAGCTGAGCCATTTTGGGGCGTTAGCTTTTGCTTCACCTAGTGGGTTTCCAATCTGTAAATTCATTCCTGGCTTCTTCGACTTATGTTTTTCACATTAGGTTAAGTGATTTGGAATTGATAATATTTGACTACCTTTGACTTACAAAAATAGCAATTTTATAAGTTGTAAGCTAACACTCTCTGAATTTTCACTCCATGTTGTCACCTTCAACATTATACACCAACCCTGAGCTTCCTGTCATCCGTCTGCCCATTGTCTTCTTGACCTTGATTCATAGGAAAGGCATCACTCTATCCAATAGCCTCTTTTACCCATGGGATCCAGAAAGGGTAAGTGACTTGCCAAAGGCCACACAGCAACATGGTAGCGAAGGCAAAATATAACCTCTGTCTTTAGTCTCCTGTTCAAATGCTGGGATTCTTCAGGTTCCTGAGGCTTAAATCCCAGACTCCTTTTTCCTCTCACTTTTGGGCCACATTTAATAAGCCACCAAGAGCAGGAATGTCTTCCTTTCCAGTATCTTCTCTATTTATACAAGGACTCCCCAATCTATGGGTGCTATGTTAGTTCAGGTCAACCTCAACTCTTACTTGAATTCCTACAAAAGAATTTCATTGTCAAAGTTTCTTCCTAAAGGTATATATGAAATTTTAAAAAGTCAGGTAATAGACTTACATGTTTAAGTGATATTTGGTCCCACAGATAAAAATACTTTCTGAAAGTTAAAATGATATTACATCATTTGTTTAATAATTTCAGACTTATAGAAAAAATGCAAAAATAGTGCAATAAATTCCTATATACTTTTCTTCATATTTCCCCAAATGTTAGCAGTTTCATGTTTGCTCAATTATTTTTTCTCTATACCTTTTTTATTATTTTTATGAACCATTTTCAGAGTATACTGTGGATATGATGCTCCTTAAGCTCTAAATATATTAGTTTGCATTAGTTTCCTAAAAACAAGGATAATTTCTTACATTATTACAGAAACATTATAAAAATAAGGAAATTAGCTAGCGTTAATACAGTATGATTCAGTAATCTACATATCCTACTCAAATTTTGCCAATGATCACTCTAATTTCCATAGCAAAAAAAAAAAAATTCTGATCGAGGATCCCAACAAAGGTAGCTCATTGAATTTTGCTATCATGTCCATTAGCCTCCTTCCTCCTAATCTAGAACAGCTCCTCATTCTTCCTTTGCCTTTAGTTGACTTTGACATTTTTGAAGAGAGGGCATTTATTTTGTAGAATGTCCCTTAATTTATGTTTGTCTAATGTATTCTTGTGGTTCTCATTATTTTCTTTAATTTTTAAATAAGTTAATATATGCAAATTGCTGAAAGCACTACCTCACACATCATCAGCGGTAAAAGAATATTTGTGAAATACATTTTGATCCTTTCTTTTCCAGCTGAATATACACTTGACCAATTCAAGAATGACAAGTACTTGAAATGGAAGATGTACCACCTTGGCAATGCCTAAATATTTCCATCTTTGTTTCAATTGCTTCACCTTTCTGAAAACTGTGTTTCTTACAATCAATACCAGCGTTCACATTTTCTCCCTTTTGGCACTCACTGTAATGTAATAAAAGCAAAGCAAAACACACCATTAACTCATCACACAGCTCTGGCCTATGGATGAAGACGCTAAGGCTGCCAAAGCTGAGTGGTGGGGTGTGGGCAGGGCCACCTTATTCCTGGTGCTCAAGAATTAAGGTGGTAGCCCTCTCCCACTCCCCCCACCTCTTCCTGCCTTCCTGCCCAGCTGTTCTAATGGTCCCGCATAGCCCCACTTCTCCTGAATCATTCTCTTTGCCACATTTTTTTTCTTCCCTTTCAGACACTTGCAGCATATCCACTCTGTGTCGCTCAGCCTGGCATTACACAGGAGAAGGACTTTATTCTGAATTAGCTGTTCTCTTCCTCAAGTCCTATTCCCCCAAATGGGCTGGGAACTAACTCTTTGCAGGAGGTATAACTGGAGGTAGATTTAAATTTTGTAATTTGTATTTGGTTGACAGTTTTAGTTTCAGGATATTATATTTAAGTATGGAGCATAAATAAAGTCGTTTTCTTCTCATTTTATTAAATATATGCCCCATAAACAGAGCTAGTAGTTATTGAACGATTACTTGCAACTACTTGCCAATTACCATGCTAATTAATTTACATGCATTATTTCATTTATTTTATTTTGTTATTTCATAATCTCTACTAAACTCTGTGCAATGACTACTAGGTACTGTTATAGTTCCAGTTTATGGAGGAGAAAGCTGAGGCTCAGAGAGGTTAATAAACTTGGCCAGGGTCCCACAGCACTTAAATGTTAGAGTTGGGATTTGATTCTAATCAGGCTGACTTCAGAGCTTGTGCCTTAGCAACTATATTATTCTGGTTTGATCATAAAAATTTTTTTTTTATGAAAGCAGAGGAAAATGGTATGCTTATTTAAAATGAACGTTTGTTGATTACCTATTGGGTTCTGGGCACTTTTCAACACTTTGATATGTATTATCTCATAACCTTTAGCACAATCCTGGAAAGTAGGCAAGTCCTATCATCTCTCTTTCATGATGAAGAAACCTAGGAACAGAGAGGTTAAGTGACTTACTCAAGGGTACACAGCTCAGAGGTGGTAGATGTTTCTGGCACATCAAATTGAGTCCAGTAACACAAAGCTTCTTTTTCCTTGTCTTACAACAATGTTTTTACTCTCAAATTGACTTTAACTCCCCAGTGTAATTATTCTTGCACTGAAATCCTGTTGCCTCACGGTATCTTTTAGCTTCAGTGTCTCCTAGCAGACCCTCCCAGGACAGGCTTCTGGGGAAGTCAGGGCGTGAAGCAGGAGGACGCGTATTCCTGCCCTCTCCTCCATCTGGCCCTTCCCGATGGAAGCCCACAGTTAAGACCACCCACTGGGGCTCCCTGTGGTCTTCCTGGAGAGTAATGATCTGCTCAGAGGTAATAGAGAGCTCTGTGGCCTGCCCAGTTGAAGTATCGAAGAAAGATCCATCACCCCTGAGTGATGGGTGACCCACAGGTACCAAGTGTGGAACCTAATGACCAGTCACTCAATTACTGGCTCAGTGACATGTTTATAAGGGTGAACTTTAGAGTGCTATTAGGGAGCAGACAGATGAACTATCGCTGTGCCTGCAGGGCAGAGCTCACCCAGCCCAAATGCCTCTGTGGACCCATTACCCAGTAATTAGGGGATTTTTAAGTAGGAAGCAAGGAGTTAAATTATTGCTTAGATTATTGCTTCACTTGTCATGGCGAAAAGTGCTGCTTTGGGGAAAGAAGAAAAAAAGGAAGGATGGAAAAATAACAGAAAGGGAGAGAAGGAGCAAGAGAGAAAGGGAGGGAGTTGGGAGAGGGGAGGCTCTGGAAAATCGAGGTTTGAGATGAGCGCTCTGTTCATTTTTCCAATTGGTGACTGTAATAGAAAAGGGCCAAGGATGGCCAATGAGAGAAGCAGATGGTCTGGCATCTGGGCCACCAGCTGTGGTTCCTCTGAGTCACTATGTCTGCAGCACCTGCTTGGGCAATGGTAGCTCACAGGGAAGATGAAGAGAGTGATACAAGAATAGTTACTAATTATTAATAGTGTACTAGGACTCACCTTTAACTGGAACCTAGTCAACAAAACAAACAAGCAAGCAAAATATAACCAGAGACATTGAAATTAAGAACAATCTGACAGTAACCAGAGGAGAGGTGGGAGGGGATAAAGGGGGGAAGGGTGTTCAGAAACAACTATAAAGGCCACACAGACAAAACCAAGGGGTGGGGGTAGAAGCAAGGGAGGGAGGTAGGGATGGCTGGGGTGGTGGGGAGGGGTGGGGGGTAAATGAACGCAACTGTAGTTGAACAATAATAAAATAATTTAAAAAATAGTGTACTAGAAGCTTTGCTAAACATCATCTATGCATTAACTCATCTAATCCTTTCCTCCGTGGACAAGGCGGCTACCACTGTGATCCCCACCCATCAGATGAGGACACTGGAGCACCTCTAAGTTCCTAAGTGATGGAGCCGGGTGACCTACCTAATGCCAAGGCCCTGGCTTTGGAGTCACTCACCGTGCAGCTCTGTGAGGTCCTCATGATCCTGGATGGCACCACATTTGCCTCGTCTGCAGAGGGAGACCGTACTCTGGACTGACCCTGCTGGCTCCAGACTTTCTTCTGCCTAACTCAGTTCTGCCTCTCACTTCCTCTCTGGAACAAAATTGCTATTAATTTTTAATGAGTGCATGTGTGCGCATGTGCACATGTTAATTACCAAACATATTAAGCAGAGATCAGAAAGACAGGATTGTATAACTGACCTCCATGCCCCCATCGCTCAGCTCAAAAAAACGATTAACTACTGACCAACCCTGTTTCTGCACCCTCCATATACTTCCTTTTGCCCTCCTGTACTCTTTTGAAGCAAACCTCAAGTATTAGGTCATTTCACTTCTAAATGCTTCAGTATGTGTCTCCATAATATAGAGTTTATTTTAAAAAACAATCAAAATGCTTTGATCATATCCCAAATATTAATAATAATTATTTATTATCCAATCTTTCACATTTCCCAAAATTATTATGTAATTTAAAACATTGTGTGAATCAGAAGGCAACTATGCTCTACATATTGCAAATGGTTCATAGGTCTTTTAAGTCTCTTTTATTTAATTTTTCCTTGAGAATTGTTGAAAAAACCGAGTTGTTTGTCTTAAAGAATTCTCTACTGTCTGCATTTTGTTGATGGTGTCTTAGTGGTACGGTGAAGCATGTTTCTTTGCTCTGGTATTTTCTGTAAATTAGTAGTTAGATCTAGAGTTTTGAACAGATTTAAGTTTGGTTTTTTGGCAAGAGTGGTTCATATTTCATGGTACTATGTACATCTATTAGGGGTTCTGATTGACTGTCTTCTGATGGTAGCACCCACTGATGATCATTTTAATCAGTCATAATTTTAATCCCATCATACCTTTTCCATTCATTATCTGAATCACTTTTTAAAGAAAAGCTTCTTCTCATCAACTACTTGTCATATATTGTATAAAAGACAAATGAATGCTTTGATTTTTTCCCTTTTTTCCTCTAATTTTCACAATGATGAGTCAGTTCTCTTGTATTCATTATAGGATACCCATGAGTCCATTTTTATTGTTACTATCATTTCAGATTCATGGAGTTTAAAGTATTTGATGGGTTTCAATCCTTTGCAGTTGTTCTCTTATTAAGGTCCAAATTCTCCTGTGTCTGGCCGGTGGGAGCCTCTTTTAAGTTGATTCCTGGGTCCTTATGACACAGCCACATGGTCTTCAATGGCTTCATGCCATCTGGTTTGGCAACATGTTTCAGGCTCATCTTGTTTATTTTCTCCTCCAAATCTAGACTCAGCTCCTGCTTTTTCAAGGCCATTGGACACATGTATTCTATAAGATGTAAAGATTCTTTGAATAGAAGGACACAGCACTCGGATGCTTGGCTAGATGAAAAGCAGAACTCTTTGTTACTTATGGCTCCAAATGAGAGAGGAAGAGAAATCTGCCATGCAGGGACATGCAGAGGGTGGCACCAGGGACAGAGTCACAGCAAGTGGGAGCTGTAGAAGGTGGCTTATGGATGGCTAGCTGGGTGGGTTTTGAAAGCTCCTTGGAGAATGGCAAATTTGAATAGTTACATGGGCTCCTGGCCTTAGGGGTTGCCACTAGCTAGCTGTTTGGTACCTGGCCTTGGAGAGCAGAACCTCGTTAAGGCAGGTGGTTGGTGTAAAGACTTAGCAAACCACCCATGAAGGGGACTGGAAAATGTTTAGCCATGATTTCATGACTGAGTCCAAGCAGTATTTGTGAAATATATTGCAGCATGGGAATTGGATTCAGGGCAGACCCTCAACCTCTGGAGAAATTCAAGTTAAAGTTGGGCTAAAACCCAAGCATAGGTCTTGGACCAAATGTTAACAGGAATTAGAACAGGGACACCAACTATGTGGCATGTGTGTCATGACCGTCCTTTCCTTGATCATAGCAGACATTGCTAATCAAACACGGTTTTGTCCTCGCTGAGCCTGGACTTAACACAGAACTTTTCTCAGTTAGCATCCCTGACAAGAAACAAGGTCGGGCTTTATTGTTACTATATGTACGATCTGAAACCCTCCAACCATCCTTCATTAGAAGAGGGGACTCATTAGGGGACATGTGGGTACGTGGGTCTCCTGCACTTTGAATCTATGGGTAACCTATAGGATTCCAGATCCCACTCATCGGTGGGCTTAGAGTCTCTCATCTTGTCAGCATTTCTCAGAGAAGGAAAGGGGCTGAGTTGGAAAGGGCTGGGCCCCAGTGCAGGGACTTGCACGGAGCTAGAGAAGGCCGGGTCTACAACGTACAAGCAGAAGACCTAATCAAAACAATTGTACTTCTCGTGGTGGAAACATGCACTAATAGACCAGAGGGGGAGAGTTTGTCAGGAGCCAAGGTTTTCCCCGTACAGAGAGGCCAAGATGTATCCACGAGTCATGCTCTGGTGTGGAGCGCAGCCCAGCATCTCAAGGTGGGACAAGGGTTATTTGATCTTTTTGGAAAACACAGCTGCCCAACCTCAACTTCTCCCCAAAGCTAGACTCCATCTGTGTGTCCTTTCCTGAAGTATTTTATTAATCATTTCATCCATATTTCTTTTTACCTCAGACTTCAAATTTTGATTTCCTCTGGTATTTATGGCAACACCTGTGGTTTCTCAAAGTGCAAAAGGCATGTTTTAGGTTGAAGATATTTTCTTAGAGGCTGGCTCGGTATCTGAGATCCACCGACAGATGGTTGACGCAAGTGAAACGCAGCCAAAGGGAGACCACACTTTGTGTTCTTGACTTTTTTCTTCTTGTAGGGAGAAGCAGATTGCCGGCCAGTTTCAGTCTGTGTCTCTTCTCCTTCAGTCACCCAGACTCCATCAGTGAATATTTACTGAGCCCCTACCATGGGTCTGACCGTGCACTAGGCACTGGGGACACTATGAGGGAACAAAACCAAATGGGGACCTCACACTCCTGAAGCTCTCTTCGGAGACAAAGAGATTAATTATAGTATCCTCTAACAATGTAAAAGCTTATAGTGTGGGATTTGACATAGTGAGGGAAGACATTCAGAAGTGAATGATGGCTGGGTCCAGAGAAGAATCTGAAAGACTTAGGAAATGGAGAGAGTTCTGTCATAGGAAGGGAACTCCAGGTGGGGGTTCCGTGCCCTGTGCAAAGGTCAGGCAAAGGGAAGAAAGTATGAATATCAGGCGAAAATAAGAAAGGCAGAGTAGCCGGAGATGTGACAGGTAATGAGTTGGAAGGGGTGCCCGAGGACCATCAGGGCAGGACCTTGTAAGCCAATCAGATATAGATTTACTGAGAAATGAATTTCAGGGCCTCTCGCTTGCATGTCAAGCCCGAGTACTGAAGTTTACTTACTGCACAGGAAAACTTTCGAAGTCTCCTAAAATTTCACATCTCCTTTATGAAGCAAACTTGATAGAAGATTTCTGAAATTCGTCAATCATCCTAAAAAGTTAAGAGGCATTTCCAAGAATGAATCTCCGAAGCGGAAAAAGAAAACCGGTTTTACTCTACTATCCCAGAGTGACAATGATTCAGAGTGTCTAAATTCTCTTTGTTTTCTCTGGAGAGAAAGAAAATATTACAATCTCATTGTCATCTGAAGAGGAGCCCACATAGTCTGCAGCCACAAAAAGGTAGGAAGCATCATTACAGAGTTGTATCAGCGTGCTAATTAATAAAAGTGTTGTTTTCCAGGATTTTGTAATGTTAGCATTATCTGTCACTTTAAAATGTACTTTGTTGTGATTTATTTTCTTTTTCTAAATAAATAGTCAAGTTTGTGTCTAATTTTGAATCCAGAAGTTTGTATTCTTAGCTGACCTGCCCACTGTTATGTTTGGATCGTTATTATCAACCCTCCACCCAATTGCCAGGATTAGTATGAAGTGTTAACACTTTTCCAGGCCTCTCTACCTCTTAAAACCTTTCTCTGATGTGAGCAGTTTGAATCGGGATCCCTCTCAGGGCAGGGCTTAGGGGTTCATTCATTGGGAGGTAGAGGGGTGTGGTGAAGATGAAGGCTGGGACACAGGGTCTCCTGGCCCACCTGTCCTTATTACAGGACCTTCCCACTGTGTTTGGCTTAAGGCCAATAACAGAGATTCCAGGTGGCGTCCAGGAGGCCACCCTGGATTGCTCATCTCAGTTCGAAGGCTGGCTCTCTCACTTACCATGTGGTCAAGTTTCTGAATGTGCAAGTCAAACTAAGAGATTCTGTGAGGGATCCGGGTGAAGAGAGTGATTGACAGAAAGACAGCAGCAGGCTGCATTAAAGATAAAAGATTTCCTTAATAGCAAGTGAAATGGAAGTGTCTGTATTGAGGCAAGAAACACACAACAGGAGGCAGTCTGCAAGGTCCTCGTAGGGGCACACACTCCTACTCTTAGGCCCCCTATTATTGTACTAAATAGTAACACCGTAGTGGAGAGAACTTCATTTGTACCCGCAGGTGAGGGGAACGTGTTACTCCGTAGTCCAAGAGACTCCCCTATCTTGCAAGGTGAGAACATCAGAAAGATCCTTGCTGTCCTCCCAAACGCCAAGCACAGTCTCACCTCAGGGCCTCTGCTTCCGCTCCTCCCTCTGCCAAGAACAATCTCTGAGACTTCCACATAGACTGTTTCTTCACCTCCTTAGGCCTTTGCTCAGAAACCCTCAGGATGCCCTCCCGGGCCACACTGTATAGAACAGAAGCCTTGCTGCACTCCAGAATCCCTCCCTACCCTGGACCCGCTTTGTCTTTATTGTTCTCATGATTGTTATCTGACGGTGTAAATGGACTTGCTTATTTCTTTGTGCCCGTCTTCGCTTACGTACATGGACATGAACAAAAGAGCACAGGCTTTGTTCTTCTCTCTGCTGGGTCGCCAGGGTCTAGAACAGTGCCTGCCACGGAGCAGGTACTGAATCAGTAGCCACTGGATGAATGAGAAACGAAAGACCGAGAGTCGAGATACTGATCAATTCTGACTTCGTGGCAGGCCTTTTACTTAGTAGGATTCCCTGTAATCTTCACAACTTTGAGAAAAAGGTGTTCCCATTTTATAGATGAGGAAACTACGGCACTAAGAGGGGACGTGATTTGAACCAAATCGGACAACCAGCGGGTAGCTGAGCCCGGCTCCTGACCTAAGCGGCCTGAATCTGGATGTTAAGCTCCTTCCTCAATGCTATGATTTTTTCCCCTTCTTTTTGGCCAGGATGTTCTTATGGAAACCCAGTGAAGGTATTTTCACACACATGTATCCCTACCAGACATGTACACAGTCACACATATGTGCACACATTTACACACTCACACACACTCATACACACATTCATACACATAATGATTGCATGTAATTCCAGAACTTGTGACGGCCAGTGCCCAGGGTCAGAACCCTTTCCTTACACCACAAACAAGAAAACCTGGTTCCTCGGGAAATACCAAGCGCTTGTTCGATGTTAAATACGGTTATGAGTGAAGCTTTGATTTCAGAGAACAGCTAGGGAGCCCTGAAGCAAGCAAACAACAGTTGTGCGGGGAGGCTGGCAGCCGGCGGACATGCCGCGGCGCATGGGCAAGCTCTGCATGCCTCTCAAAGGTGCTCCAGCTTGCTGCTCGCTACATCTGTCCTCACGGGGCGGGGTGGGGGGGGGTTTGCACATTTTCAGAGAAAAGAATTTGTTCCTAATTGATTGCTTTTCTGAAATCCCCTATATTTCATCTTTCAGTGTCTATTTACCTTTCTTTGGCCTCCTCTCCAACCCAACCCCTGATTTACTGCAGGTAAGTCTACCTGGTCTTTGGGGAAATAAAGGCTCCATCTCAATTTCATTCCTGCCACCCCTAAATATTTCTGTCACATGATATCTCCCCTGCCTGACCTCTCATCTCATTGGAAGCTCTCCTGCAAGCTGGCTTTATGGGCATGTGACCTGTGCAGTCTTCCAGGGTCACATGCTCAGCTTTCTCCTCTTGATTGATTTAATGATCTGCTCTTACCATCTTGAAATTCTTAATAATTTTCAAAAAAGACTGCCATTTTCTCTTTGTACCGAGCCCCACTAACTATGTATCCTGACCACCTCCAACTAAACGTTCACCGTGAACTCCTCTGGTTGTGTCTGTGTGTGTGGCTCCAAGGCCTCTGATACCTTGTTCGTTCAGCCTTTATCCCTCTCCTGGCATCTCTCAGTCTACAAGGTGCTCATCCAAAGCAACCGAACCACACCCCTTCCATCAGTGTAATGGCCCTCAGACGTACATTGGCATTCTTTGTGTTGCCAGGGATAGAAACCCAACCCAAAAGTGGAGGCGAAAGAAGGAAATTTACTACTTTACATAAATAAATGGGGGAAGAGACAGAAGAGGAGGTGGCTTCCATGGCAACTGGACTCCGAAACGTGACCGATGTGATTGATGTGACCGCTTTTTCATCTTCACCTCCAGTCCATGTCCTTGTTATCATCTGATTTCAGGTCAGTTTTTCGGTGTGAGGAGAACTTCCCTGTAGGTCCAAAGCCTGCAGCTTATGGTCAAAGAGGAAAGGGGCCACTGTGGTTGAGTTTGAATAAATTAAAAATGGGGGAGACGAAACAGCCTATTTTGTTTTTCCTTCTCATGCGTGTCCCCCAAGAACTTGGACTCCTCCTGGGGGAAATTGGGTACTAAACTCAGATTTAGTAGCTTTATGTATTCTTTGATTTATCTATCTGTCCATTCTTCCTCCTCCTCCTCTTCCTCATCACAGTTAATATTTAGTAAGCATGTTTCCTGTGCCAGGCTCTTTACTAAGCGCTTTGTCTCTCTGAGGCTGGTGCCACTGTTGTCTCTATTGTAGAGGTGACAGTGCTTAGGGTCGGAGAGGTTTAGTGACTTGCCTGCGATCACACTGCTGAGAAGGAATGAAAATGAGATGCCAACCCAGGGCAGTCTGATACATTCCCGCTTTCTGGCCACACAGAGACTTAGGAGGCAAACCCTTCTGCTGAAAAAGCAGAAAAAAGATTTTTGAGAAAATGGATGATAGTGCTAGTACTTAGAGATATAACTCCTAGCAGTTTTATGTTTCCAATGTACTATATATGCACCTAAAAGTTTAATGTATATAACATACATGCCATATATTTATATATACTATACATAAATATTATATATGCTGCATATATGTATGTATATATATTTAATTAATAGACTGTATTTTTGATCTGCCTTTTCCCTCCCTACTTAATTGATCACAGATATACTTTCAAATCATCACATAGTCTTCTAGTCATAATTCTTATGGCTGATTACATTCCATTTGGTGGGAAAAATTCCATCTGGACTTAGATTGAAATAACCTTGAATGTACAGATTGCTTTGAAGATGATCTCTGTCCTCCTCACCAGAAATCTGGGAAAGACCTGAATATCTTTGAATTCAAGATCCAGTGGAGAGAGCAGGAGAAAGGGCCTTTCAAAAGCAGTTGTGGCTTGGCGTCTACCCAAGGCTCACATTGCTCCTTTCCCCATGAAAGCGAGGAAAAGCCAGGTGAGGGGCCCATCTGCATCCCCTGAGACAGTACCTCCAGTCCTCATACATGATGGAAGCTGGAGGATCCATGACTGTTAGCGGGAACTTCATCAGTAATAAGACTGCAAGACATGGTGGGAAAGATGCTCATCTTTATGGTGGTGGGCTGGTAAATATTTAACAAGAAGCTTTTCAAAAATTCAAGCGCTGATTTGTGGTGTTTAGCACGTGCCTGGTGTGAACACTTTCACTGTGGTCAATTTCAAGCTACTAATTTAATGTCATTGAGTTGGGAAGAGGTGAACAGTAAATAGCACATCGTTATATGGTATTCCATCATACAGATACAATAACTGTACATAACCCAGAAAGCATCGACAATAGATAACAGTAACACATAATAAAATAATTAGGAGGTGATGACTTTTAAGTGTGATCTCTTGTGAATATAATTTATTGAATTGTAAGTTTACATAACTTAGTGTTTAATAATGGTCATGTTTAAAAACTAGTTTGCAAAATTCCTGAAAATGTAACAATTTAACTTCATTGTGAAATTATCAAGCACACCCCACTTGGGATGTTCCAGCCCTCATGAGTCTCCAAAATGTGCCAGCTGCATCCTGCCTCGAGGCGTTCACACACAGTATTTCTTCTGCCTGGAACACTCTTGCTTAACACCTCATCTGGGTGGGGCCTTGTCATGCCTCGGGTCCCAGCTCAGATTTCACTCCTCTCAAAACCTTCTCCATCCATATTCTCTAATAAAAAGCCTCAGTTGCCTTCCTATTCCCCTCTTCTTTGTTCTCATCTCATTATCACACGTTGACACTCACTTGCTTAGTTATTTAATCTTTTACTCTGATGCGGGATTTTAAGTTCTATGTGGTAGGTCCACGACTGTGTTGTCTCCCCAAACCTAGAATAGATGCTGTCACAGAGGAGCCACTTAGAAAATATTTGTTGAAAAAAATTTTTTTGAATGCAGGTCTGTTATGTGAACCAGGACATAAGTTCAATGCCAACCTTAGCAATGTGATGATTGGCAGAGAAAGACTGAGGCAGGGGATGAGTGGGAGGGACTAGCAGCTCCCAGGGAGGGGGTGGAAGGACACAGAGGCTGGGGCAGCAAAGCAGGGCCCAGGCTGCGCCTGGCAGGGGACGCTTTAGCTCTGCCTGATCCCAGGTAGTGACTTCAAAGCTCTTCACAGGAAGTGAGTCAAGACATGTTGGCCCCTGGAGGTGTCGCTAGCCCTTGGGAGGCCTCAGCCAGGGTTTGATGAAGCACCTTCCGTGGCAGATCTGGTAATTAACTGTGGCCAGGCAGTGTGTTCCTGCCCATGTAAATCATTGGCGATACTTTGGGGCTTATCTACTAATGAAAACTCCTTGGCATTTCTGTAAGCATATTATGGTCAATTACAATTAATTCAGTTTGCATCGACTGCCTCTTTCCTTATGCAAAGATTGTGCAGATCGAGTGTGGGAGCCCAGGGCTCCGAGGCCTGTAAAATCCATAATGGTGAGCTTTCAGGGCTGGTGAGGAGAGAATAAAACCGTGGGCTGTTTGAAGTTTAAATCAGAGCAAGGCTGGTCAATAGGGGCAGGTGTGCTGCACTCAGATTAGTTGGGCTGGGCATGTGAGGGGACAGGGGGGCCCTTTCCTGCTGCCCAAGGTTACAGGGTTACAGACTGTCCACTCTCCCAAGCCGTTTCTCCTTTGGGCGTCACCTCTGCATTCCTGGCGGCAGCCTCTCCAAGCCCCAAGGGACTCGATTTCCTGTCTGAAGACTCAGAACCGCATGATTCATGAGGACATGTTCCTGCTGCTTGAAGAGAGCTGAGGTTTTCTCTGTGTTTCTTTCCCACAGCTCCAAGAGCAAAGTTCAGAAGACAGCAGGTGTGAAATCCATTTTTGAGAATTCAGTTTCTGGGCCCGCGGATATTAATTAGCTGAATATTAATGATGTGCCAGGACTGCGCTCGGTGCTTTCTGCGTCGTTTCTAAGAATGTCCGTGCATGTCACACGAGCCTAGAAGAGGTACATGTTCCCATTTCGTTCATCTCACAGATGAGGCTTAGAGAGGGACATGCTGTCCCTGTTATACAGCTAGGAAAAGTCTGGTTGGGATGTAGGTTTTTAACCACCTTCTCTGGTCATTGGGATGGCTGGATCCTATAGAAAGTCACACTCAGGATTTATTGGTTTGGTTATCAAATTCATCTGTATCCAATGCCTGAAGAAGAAAGGGTTGTTATGTCTGTGTCTTTCCTCATTTCCTGTAAGGGAAGCTGAGATGTGTAGCTTCCGATGAAAGTCAGGGAGCTTGGCTGGCTGGGTTTTCAGAGAGCTAATGCCCTTGTTGAGTTCTACCCATGAGGAGGGTTGGGAACCTCCCTCCGAGGTGCCACTGTCCCTGAAAGGTGACTGCCAGCTCAGATATCCAGAGAGAAACCCCAGAGGCTGCCCGAACAATGCTGAGTTACAGTGGGATGCAGATACAGCTCATGCCACTGTTGGGGGTATCTTGTTCCAATCTCCTCGTTCTTACCACTCAAGTGCATAGCGGCCCAGCTTCCAAATGCCGGTCACTTCATTTCTTTCCTTAAAGGTTTCTCTGGCTATCAGGGACCACTTGGCCCAACTGTGTGGGAGGCCAGAAAGGCCAGGGAATTAATGCTCCTTGGGAGCAGGCGTCAACAATGAGTGGTGGAGTTTGGTGTATCAATACCCCAGCTCCCTGCCCCTCAGGTGAGGTGACGTGGAGGGACGTGTTTCTCAGTAGATTACACCCAACTGCCCGTGCAGTAACTTGCTTGGTAACCCACGCTTTACTGGCTACTTTCCGGTCTCTGTCTCCTTCTCCAATTCTTTTATTGGTATTTCCCGGGATCACCTCCTACAGAAAACAACTGCACTTGAATGCTCGCCAGAGTTTGCTTCTGGTGAAACCAGATGGGAGTAGTTCTCAATTGTAGGTATAAGTCTGTTGCAAAAAATGTTATGGCTTTAAAAGTGGCTTATTTTTTAATTTACACAAGGAAACTTGAATATAGTCTCATTCAAAAAAAATCAAATGTTACAGTTACTATCAGAGTCTTCCCCTGGACTGTCCTCTCCCATACCCTCCCTGCCCAGAAATGTCCAGTCTTTCTTTTCGATGTTTTTTTCTTGCAGACACTTTCTATACATTCACACACACACATACTCCACACTCCACGTTGACCTGAAATGTCCTTTTTTTTTTTTTTTTTTTACTTCACAAGATGTTTTGGAGTTTTTTCCTTGCAAGTACACATGGCCCCATTCACCTCTTTTAAATGCTGAATAACATTACACCGTGGAATGTAGCTTAGTTTACTTAACTCCCCCCCGATTGGTGGACATTTAGGTTATTCCCACTTCTATGATGGCTTCAACTTCGGGGTTTCCTCCTTAGAGCATGAAGTGCCCTCATGAGGGTCAGTTCTCTCCAATTAAAGGCGCTGCTCTGCGATCACTCTCTCATGAATCCTGAAATAGCCACAATGCTGGTTATAAGATGAAGATATTTTTCTGGTGAAAACCAGAAAAAATTCTGGGGAATTCCAGACAATGCAATGTGACTCCTCCAGGTCCCTAGAGGACACAAACCAGACTCTGAAGAGGTGAATTGGGACAGGATGCCAGAGAGAGGAGAAGGGGAGAGCAGAAAGAGTGGGGGGGCGGGGGGTGACTGAGGAAGAGGAGTCTTTTTTAGTCCCTGACTCTGGAGGTCCTATTTGCTAATTTATCACAAGACCACAGAAAAATTGATCCCTCCTGCTCCATCCAGATGTTGCCTTCTTGAGTTCTGGCCTTGCCCCCATAGTTCTTACCACATCAAGGAGGTGAATAGCAATAAAAAAAAATCTTTTGCTTTAATAAGATTGAAATCCTCTCTGTTGGATTTTCCTGTATCATCTCAGTCATGAAGTCTGGGAAGCATAAATTATTAGGTTGAACCATATGAAAGTGACATCTTTGCAGGCCAGAATTTTTCAGTTTCATGTGGTTCGACTGAACATTTTTAGGATCAATTCAAATTCATCTTTTAGGTGATGGAGTTGGGGGTGACAGTGTGACTGCAACCTCATGACAGACCCTGAGCCAGAGACATGTTCTTTTATTTCTCTGTGCCTCAGTTTCCTCATCTCTAGCATAAAGATAATAATGCTAGTTCACAGGGTTTCTGGAGAGAACATTGAAAGAATATATGTCAAAGACTTAGAATCCTGCCTCTCTCATAGCAAAAGCTTGCTCAAGTGTAACTACCATTGCCATCAACATTATTAAGCAATAAGATGCCAGTACTACAAGGTAAAGAGACTTACTGAGTGGCTGGTGGCTAACAAGCCCTGGATGAGCACTTTACATAAGCTTTATTGAAAAACACACACACACAGCTTTGCGAGGCTATTAATACCCTTCTTTCCAAGTGCTGAAAATGAGTCTCGGAATTGTTAAGTAATTTACCAAAGATGGAAAATATAGAGAAGTGTGAGAGCTATTATATGAGACATGGTGAATGCATATGTTTAATTGGAATTCCAGAAGATGAGAGGAAAGAAAATGGAGCAGAAGCAACATTTGAAGAGATTAATAGTCAAACATTTTCCAAACATGATGCAAGACACCATCTGTAAGTGACCAAGAAGATGAAGCCAGAGAAAAAAACACACTTCGTTCATCACAGTAAAAGTGGTGAAAATAAACACTAAAGCTCAAATAATCTTAAGCACAACCAAAAAAAAGGTATATTATCTTCAAAGGTGTAAAAATATTTAGAACAGACTAATCAACAGAAATTATGCAAATCAGAATGCCATGCAACAAGGATTTAAAATGTTCCGAAAATAACTGCCAACCTAGAATTCCACACCTAGAAAACTATCCTTTAATAATTCAAGTGAAATAAATACATTGTCACATAAATAAAACCTGAGATAGTTTGCACTGGTAGACTTCTACTAAAGGAAAAATGATAAAGGATATTCTCCAGGCAGAAGGGAATTAATCCCTGGTGAAACTCACGAGAGAATTGGAGCCACAGGAGGCGTAAATATGAGGGTACATGTCAATTCCTACCGACTGTACAGGAAATGGCACAGACGTTTTGTCACTGCAACACTAAAACAAAAGGAGACCAGGGATATACATGCCACTGAAGGTCCCTCAGAGTCGCGTGCTATCTGGGGAGTGGTAAAAAGGACGAACTTCTGTAAAACTAATCATTCAAGGATGTGTAATCTCTAGGATAACGTGTAAAAGAGGAGGGAAGCAATGTGTAGCCAAAAATGTAATTGAGAAAAAACGAAATGATAGAAACATAGTTGATCAACCCCGAAGAAGGGAAGGAAGGAAAAATAAATGAACGTGGGACAAATGTGAAAAATTGCTGACAAATAATAAAATGTTGGATTTAAGCCAATATCTATCAGTATTATTATTAAATGTATATGGCTAAATTCTGCATGTAAAAGTAAATTTATTTTTCATAAAACATATGCTGCTTATATAGTACTTACTTTAAATATAAAGGCACATAAAATTTGAAAGCAAAGGGGTGCAGTTACTAACCAAAAGGTAGCCAAAATA